>VXBU01008522.1:16894-38707 GCA_013400315.1 Bombycilla garrulus
TGTGGTTTGGCTGTTCCTGAGGGATCAGGTGGTTCAGGTGTGGTTTGGTTTGGCTGTTGCTGATGGTTCAGCTGTGCTTTGGCTGTTCCTGATGGTTCAGGTGTTGTTTGGCTGTTCCTGAGGGATCAGCTGTGCTTTGGCTGTTCCTCCAAGCCCTGTGGGACCGCACCAAGGCCACATGTGGCACGAGGACACTGCTGGTGCTGCAGATGCTGCTGGGACGGGACAGATCCCCACACGAGCTGACTCCAGGAACTCCTCTTGGCCGGACAAACCCCGGCTGCATCCATCCCTGCAATCCATTTTGTGTTCCCAGCCAGCCCAGAGCCCTTGCAGTGCTTTGTGTCTGAGCTGCTCTTCCAGCACGCGCTGCCGTTCATCTGGGGAGCCCTTGCAAATGATTGAACATTTTAATCTCTTCCTGCATTTCCTCACGTGCATTGCAGTAATGTGCACCCGCTAGCAGCAAGTGGACTATGACCCAGAAGGGATTCAGGGCTGTGGAGCAGCGTCCCTGCTGTAATTTCTTTCCCATCTTCATCTCCTCCTGCTGTATCCTCGTGTAACTCCACGCTGGGCTGTTCTAAAGCATCATTCGCAGCAGCTCTGCTCCTGGAGGCTCCAGCCCCAGCCCTGGGCTGCAGCAGGAGCTTCAGGAGAGGCCCTGCAGGACGTGCCAGAGGAAATCCTTCTGTCTGGGTGCTGCTGGGTGTGTTTGAGTGCCTTTAAAGGAATGCAGGAATGGTGCCTGAGTGCACAAGGATGGATGCTGTGTTCCCTTCCCAACCATGCTGCAAACAGAGCTCCCAGCTGGGCGCTTCTGAGGAGCAGCTGAGGTGCAGCTGCTCAGGAGAAATTCCTGCTGGGAAGGGGAGGTCTGGTGGAACACTGGAATTTAATTTGGGTTCTTGTAGCAGTGTCCACAGAGCAGAGCAGCCAGAGGGCCCCTGTTAGGACAAAGCTGTGTTCCTCTGACCTGCTCTCCACGGTCCCAAATCCCAAGGAGAGCTGCTCCAGGCAAGAGGCTTGTTCTTGTGAGGGCTGAGTGCCTCCATGGTGATGCTGAAGTGTTCCCAGCTGTGCCCAGTGCCCTGCTGAGGTGGCACTGCCCTGCTGGCACCACAGTTTGCTTTGTGGGGTTGGCCCACGTTGGCCACTGTGTGACTTGTTGACCTTTTTGACTTGTTCAGCTTTCACTTGAAATCAAGTTTCTCAGCAGTTTTTTCCCCCAGTGGTACCAATTTCACCTCTGTCTCATTTTGTCCTGCAGCCACCACTCCCGAGCCACCTTTGTGCAGGTGTGTGTGCTTAGAAAATGAATTTAATGTTGCATTATTGACCATGGCAGTCGGGTGATTGCTCCCTGCAGCCAGGGTCAGAACCCAGCTCAGCCTCAGGACCGGAGCCTGTCTGGACCTAATCCTGCAGTTTCTGGTTTCTTGTTCTCCTTCAGAGCCTGCGTCCTCAAAGGCTGTGCTCAAATTGCCTGTTCACAGGGCTGAGCTGCCTCCTCTCAAGGGGGGGTTGCTTTGGGTTGAGATTGTTCGGTTTTTTGGTTTTTTCTTTGAGTCAGCAAGAACAGCTCATTCTGCACTGAACTCAGTGGACAGAAGGATTTACTTCCTAAACCTCAGGTTTATGAAGTTTCACTTCCTAAAAGTTCATGATCCTCAGTGTTCACCATTTCTGAGCCCTCTCAGCAGCAGAGTGAGCGCTCTGAGGTGTGAATGCTGGTCCCTGGAGACCTGGCTGTGCCACTGGGCTGGGCTTTGTCCTTGTTTGGAACTTTGCAGAGCCCGAGAGAAAAACTTGTGGCTCTCTTCCTGCAAAATGACATTTTGCCAAAAGGAGAGACAAGAACCTGTTTAAAAATGCAGACCAGGGAACTTCCTCCAGTCCAACACAATGATTAACTACCCCAGTTTACATGGAATAATTGCAGCCTTTCCTCCACGCTCCCATCTTGGCATTGTTCTCCTGAATATCACCTGAGACATCTTTACTATCACGACACTTCCTTAATGCACAATTAGAATTATAACACCCTTTACAGCATTCTATATAATTAAAAAGCCAAACCTCCTCTGAAATAACAATATTCTGGCAAGTAATGTGGCACGGATGAATTATTTGAAGGCAGATTACGTTGCCAGGCTGGGCTGTACACCAGGCTGGAGAAGCAGGACACATTCCTTATTTGTTGTCAGTTTTCCTTTGTGCTTAATGCAGATTTCTCTGATTCCAGCACTGGAGAGGGAAACCTTGACTTAGGAAACTGTGTTTCAATGAAATGACACCGCCTCAACAATTTTTTGAGGCTGTCACCTTTCTCCTCGAGTTGCTCCACTGCCTTTGCTGGGATTCCAGGCAGAGAAATGGATTCATTGCTGGTAACGGGGACAAATGCAGCCCAGGGAATCCCACCCACACTGCTCTGAGGTGGCTCTGAGGTGGGGTAAATGAAACTAGCCAGCTCCCAAAGCAGAATGAAACTCCTGACCTGTCTGACTTGAAAGATGTTGATGTGGGCCTGTAAAATGTGATCCCATACTGGTGTTCCAGCCTCCACTTAAAGATAAAATCAAATTTCTGCTCCTTGCAGTTGTTAAGGGGGGAAGAAATGTTGCTTCAGAATTCCAAAGACAGATAAAAACAATATAATTAACTATAATTAAATAAAACAGTAAAAATGGCTGTGATTAAGGCAATCTTAGAATTTGTGAGGGCTGGGAGGAAAGCAGCCTTGTGCCTGGTTTCAGGGTTGATGCTGGGCAATGCCTGCGGTGCTGTTTTCACCTTCCTCTGTATGTTGAATTCTTAGTGAAATGAATTTTTGGTCCAACTTTAAGTCCAGAAAGTCTTTACAGTGAATAAGGCAGCATTTATAGGTGGTTCCATAGTAATCAGAATTTTCCTATTTCTACCCTGCTTTCACCCCCCCTTACAAATCTTTATTCTGAAAACTGCAATGAGTTCTTAATGTAAAACACCAGTGAGAATAGCGGTGTGCTCCTGCTGACCTGTCTGACACTTCTTACAAGTTGCAGGCTCACAAAACATGAAAATCTCAGTTTGAGGGAAGCCCTGAAGCTCCCCTCGAGGGCTGCTGGGTGCAGCCCAGCCCTGCCCTGCTCTCGCTGCAGCTTCAGAGGCAGAAAAGAGCTCAGGGAATGAGCTGGGAGCTGGTCCAGGCACTGCTGTGTTCCAGGGAGCAGCTGAAGTGGTGGGAGGATGGATTGAGTGGTTTTGTTCCTCCCTGGAGCGCTGCTGCTCGGGTTTGGAGGGGTGCACGTGCCAGGCTGGGGATGGGGATGGTGATACCTGGAACCAGAGAGCAGGAGAATGAAAGGATAAAAGGGATTTATTGGAAGGATCCAGCTTGGGCAGTGCAGGACCCCCTTGGGGCTGCACCCAAGTCAAACCCACAAATGGGCACAAAATGGATCCCGGGCACCAGGCCTCACACTTTGATAGGTTTGGGTCCATCAGCACATTGGAGTTCATTGTCCAATTCCAGCTCCAGCTGATGAAGCTCCATCCTCCTTGTTCCCTCTCTTCCTTCACTGCTGTTTCCACTCTTGGGCCTCAAATTTGTCCTTGGTCCCAGCTGGAAAGGAATTGTTTTGTGTCCCTGCTCTGTGCAGAGAGCTCCCCAACCCTGAATATGAACCCAGAACTGCACACTGAACCAGCACAGAATGTGGAAAATAGAAAAGTTCAAACTGAAGGCATCAAGGGCTGTATTTAGAATGTCCTGGAATCCATTCAGGATGATCAGGTGTCCTTATATCCATCCTTAAATCCATCTTTATGCTGTCTGATCTGGGAGTCAAAATAAATGAAAACGGAATTGAGGTACCACTCATTTGCTGGATTTTTAAATTTTTTCTTTTCATACAAGGAATCAAATCCCATTTCACCATTCTGGCGTAATGGATTAAAACAAACCACAGCTTATTTGTGCTCAGAAACCCACTCTGGTATCTTTTGCCTGAGACAGATACTCAGATTTTCTCTTAGGGTGGAGTTGATGAAGTATATTTTGCTGCCTCATAATTTAACTTCCCTTATTCCATTATGGTGCTAAGCAACATTTTAACGGATTGTGAGTTTCCTTTTTGCTATGGGTGTCTGGAGAGCATGTAGAGCCTTTATAATAAGCTTTAAATCTAAATAAAAAGTTAAGTATATAGCACTCTCAGTCTTCAGAGCACTAGAATAAATTTATTTAATCATCCTTTATGAGCCAGGCCAGCAGTTACATCCTCGCTGGTACTGAGGGGGGGATTTATCAGCAGAGTGAGCGACTTGCTGAGGTCAGAAATGTCCCTGGCAGGAGGGCAGTGGGACAATCTCCCAATAAATGATCCCAGTTTCACATCAGTGCCCAGCTTTGCTTTGGTGCAGATTTTGTTCCTCCTCTGCCTGCCTGGGATGGGGCTCGAAGTGAAGCAGCATCACACCGGGCAAAGATCTTCATCATCCTCCCTCATCACGGGCTCTGGGGAGAGCTCTGCCAGGCTGAAAGAACTGCTGGTTTATCAGCTGGGTCCCAAAAAAAACCGATTTGGAACCTCAGCTGCCACCAAAAAAAGGGTTTGGAACCTCAGCTGCCACCAAAAAAGGGTTTGGAACCTCAGCTGCCACCAAAAAAAGGGGCTTGGAGCCTCAGCTGCCACCAAAAAAAGGGTTTGGACCCTCATCTGCCACCAAAAAAGGGTTTGGAACCTCAGCGGCCACCAAAAAAAGGGGTTTGGAGCCTCAGCTGCCACCAAAAAATGGGTTTGGAGCCTCAGCTGCCACCAAAAAGGGGTTTGGAGCCTCAGCTGCCACCAAAAAAAGGGGTTTGGAGCCTCAGCTGCCACCAAAAAAAGGGTTTGGAACCTCAGCTGTCACCAAAAAAAGGGTTTGGAGCCTCAGCTGCCACCAAAAAAAGGGTTTGGAGCCTCAGCTGTCACCAAAAAAAGGGGTTTGGAGCCTCAGCTGCCACCCTGCACATTCCCCACCTGGCTGCCTCAGAGCCCAGAGCAGCCCTGAACACCAATGACGGCGGTACCCGGGCAATTTCATCACCTCATAAAAGAATGGAAACAGATACTTAATGAATCAAAGTGCACTCAGATTAAATGATCAGAAATTCCTAGTTAATCACCAGAAAGGAAACTAATTAAATTACCATTCAGCTTTTATGGGGGCCTTGGGACGGTAAGCTGAAATAAGTCCCTTCAATCACTTTTTTCATTAGATGGGACAGGCATATTCAAGGTTAGTGAAGATAAATGTGATGTTCTTTGCTTGCTCTTGAAATTATAGTATTTAAATAGCATTTTATGCTTCATCACCTCATGCTAAACCCAAAGCAGGCTGCAAGGAGAGGCCGTGGCAGAGACAGCTTAGCAGGGAGGCTCAGGGAAGGAAGGCAAAAATTGGGAATAGGCAAATCAAGATTGAAAAGGTTTCCATTTAATTATAATTTAAATTTCTAATTGCATTTTACCTGCGGGAACAAGGGAGATAAGTGATACTGCCAGGTGATGAGATGCTAATTCCTGCACTGACTCTGGGCCTTGGGAAGCGCAGAGTGGTTAAAGGTGGAGTGTGATGTCTGCTGATTCTGGTGGCCATCCAACTTTTTTCATAGCCAAAAGGGGAAGAATTATGGAAAATAAATGATATTAGCAGCAGAAGAGCAAATCTCTATATATTTTTGTTTCACAGAAGCTGCCACGGCCCCAGGAGGTGCTCCCTGAATGAAGGGAAATGTCCCCGTGCTTCAAACCCAGAGGTAAATACAGCCCTGAAACAGGGAACAGCCCCTGGAGAGAGGAGAGAGGGAGGAATCTCAGTTTAAGCATCAGTCTGTGTATTTTGGTATTCCCTTTTTATTTTCTTTTTGTTATATTTCTTAAAGCAAACCTTTACAGGCTCACAAAAGTGACAAAAGATCCAGTGATATCCCTTCAGTTCCCTGAAAAGGAGGATTTTCAGTAGAAAGTGAAATCAGTGAAATCCTTTCACTTTCTTTCTTAGCTTTTTAACAACCATACCCGAGGTTTCTGACACCCAGAACTTGCTTGAAAAGTTAAGAAAAGAAAACACAGCTGGCAGGGTTTCAAAGCAGGGCACAAGCAAGTCAAAATAATCTGCCTAGAAAATCTGGGGGCTTTCCATTCACACTGAGGTTTTCCCACTAATGGAGACCCTGAGAGACAAGGTCATTTCGATTCCTGGTTAAATTGGTGGGGTTCGACTTCAAATCACAATCAATGTCCTTTTGTGGTGAATGATTGACTGTGACAGTATTTGCCAGCTGAAGCCCACAGAGCCTTGGAGTGCTGCTGATTTTGTTTTCTATTAATACGGGTAATTATGTTTACTTTGCCACTTGGGATCGTATCATCATTGAAATAATTAGTGCATTTCCAGATACTTTGATAGATCTAAAAATTACCTCTAAAAGCCTCCGAACACAAACATGGAGAACAAGAAAGGAGCATAATTATATTATTTTTCAATTTAAATATTTTTAGATCAGTATCAACATTGGGAAGGGGAGTGGCACATGGGTTTGGAGTGGAGCTGAATGTTCCTCTGAACACAGAGGAAAAGATTGACTCATGTTCTTCGAGAAGGGATAAAAGACCTGGAGGGAATCTCTGGAGCCTTCCTCACTTCCAGCACCTCCTTCCCAGCTTGGTCCTTCCCACTTTGGAAGCTTTGGAAGAAGGGAATGGCTCCAGATGTTCCTCCAGCTACGGGTGCTGCCTTCTTCCTGCACACCAGTGACACTGGGAGCTTTCCTCACTGTTCCTTTGGGGAGAATTGCCCTTTTCGTCTGCTTGAGAGGCATTTTGGAGGTTTTTACCCCATATCTTTTTTTTCCTTGTAAAGTATTCCCAAAGAGTCTGGGTGAGCCCATCATTCTGGTGACCAAAAACTGGAGGATAATTTTGGGCGTGAGGGATTATCCATTATAATCCATTAAACAAACTTGCCACACACACTTGTTACAGCGGGGACAAACTTTTTGGGTGCAAATACCATCTTGGATTCTCCAAGGTGTGGAAATAAACCAGGATTTGTGTGGCCACAGCCTCTGGCTTTAACCGCGGGGTTTGTGCGTCCGCAGTTTCCGCCCATCCATCCTCGGTAATGAGCAGGGAGCAATTAGCAATTAGTTAGCTCAGCGCTTTGTGGGAGAAGGGCGAGCCGACCCCCGGGGGATGCTGCAGCCTCTCCTCAGCACATTCTGCTCCGAAACTTCCCAAGGACGGACGGGCTCAGCCTTGGAACTTCCCGAGGAGAGAGCAGCCCGGGGGTTTGGGGAGAGCTGCGGGTGCTGCTCCAGCTGTTCCAGATGTTCACCCCGGGAGCGCTGTGCCTCACAGCGGCTCTCTGAAACTGCAGGGGGATGATCAGAGCCTCACCTGGGCCAGGTGTGATTGCTGGATCTGTAGTTATCAACAGCACAGAGCTGCTGTAGGCACTCCTGGAGCTTTTATTTCAGCATCAGCCTCAGTACAAGGTGAGACACAAAAGATACTGAGAGCTCAGGCCATAAGAACAGCTGAAATTCTCCAGGTTTCAAGGCCTTTAAAAAAACTTTCTGGCCAATAGAATAATGTTAAAGTTTACAAGTATTTGCTTAACCAATAATTAGAGCTCCGTGTACTTTTGACTTCTAACAAAGCTTGCTTGTTTTAGTTTAAGAACAATGGATAAAGCTTCATTATTAAACTTACATTTTTCTATTATCTTGCCGTATTTTCTAAGGCCTGACTCTACGCAGCTCAGAAACACATCCTCATTGTTTTCTGTCCTTGCATAGCTGTTTTCTTGCATTCTGAGATTTGCTTTCCCACAGCTCCTGAGAGTTTTTTACCTTTTCTATTTCCCACAATGGTGGGGGCTTCCTTAACCCCTTCCTGGCTGCGGGGTCCCAGCAGCTCTGCTGATCCCAGCTCTGCAGCTGGCTTCATTTCTGTGGGGCTGGAGAATCAAAGGTTAAAACCTCCCTGAAACCGAGGAAATGAGGAGACGGATCCCATCGAGGGTCCCTCCCTTACAGTTGTTCTGAGGATGAAAAATCTCATTAGTCACTCGTGCAGTAAAATTGAAGCAAAATTGTTTTGCCTCATGATCTAGTTCCTTGCCTGGTTGGTGTTTTCCCTGGATTGCTGAAGCCTGGCTTTGTTCATTTTAGCTGAAAATCCTACCAACAGGCACAGAACATCCCTGACGAGCTGAGTGGCTTTTCCCTGGTGTGTTTTCATTCCAGAGCAGTGGCTGTTCATGATGGCAGACACCTGAAAATGATGATTTCTGTGTTACTGACACTGCGGAGGTGCCAAAATAATCCAAGTCCAGGAACACACTGGTAAAATCCTGAAACAAAACCATGTCGGTTTAAAGAAGGTTTAAAAAAATAACTTGGATCTTCATCAGATGAAGTTCCCACAGCGGAAAAGAACAATTAATAACCAGGAACAACCCAAAACGGGGAGAGTAACAGATCCAGATCCCAGCAGGCCCTAAACCAGGCTGCTTAAAATGAACCTTCTAATCTGCATTGCAGCTCTCGTGTTGAATATTCACCAGGGCCAAGGGGCAGCGCAGCCTCTCCTGCTAATCCCAAATAATCTCTTTCATGTTCAGTGGGATCCTGCTCCCAGTTACTGACTTCAGAGCCAGGGCCACGAGGAATTAATTGCAGAGTCTGAAGGGTTTTGTAGCTGCCTTCCCCATAGCTGGAGGCTATGGCTCGTGTTTTAGGCTTTTGATCGTGTAGTGATTATATTGCCACGATTTGGTGAATCTTCCAGGACCCTGCTGGAAGACCTGATTAGTCTGAATTAAGATAAGTGGAATGCAGAGTGTGCAGGTAGCAGGAGTTTCCAAGGAAATGGTGTCAGTGCTGCTCTGAAGAGCTGCAATTCACTTGTTTTGTTTCAAGGCACCAAGGCAGGTTTGGGGAAAAAATAATTCTTCAAAAAAAGAGGCAGCAGAAGGTGATCTGTGGGTGAATTTTGCAGGGCTGTGGTTCCATTTTTTGTTAATTGTTATTAATTATGCAGATGTAGGTGAAAACATTTCTACATTTTATACAAATATACTGTGCTGCTCTCTGTCCTCCTGCTCTGCAAGTGAAGTTTTAGTGAAGGCAAAAATAAAGTGACTAAAAGAAAGAATTAAACAAAGCTAAACATTCCCTAAACAAACTGCTATAGCAAAACACTTTGAAGCAATTGAAATGTTCCTTTTTAAAACCTGGGTACTGAAGTAACCCACAAACCCACATTTTGAACAGAAAATCCGAGGGGTTTTGCCCCAGCTGCCCTCAGGGGGATGCTCTGGGCACTCAAGAGTGCCAGGAAGCTGTTTGGAAAGGCAGCTTTTCCCCTGGGCTGCTGCTTCCAGCCAGGAGCAATAAGGAAAACAGATGATCTTAAGCAGTTATGTGCTAGAAGTGCCTCATTTTATTTTATTTCCCTTCAGAAAAAAGATATTTTCAGAGAGGTAATTCTGTTTAAGAGTCAAATCCCCCTGGGCAGAAGCCAGCTGGAATTTTTCTGTTTGTGGGAGCAGCTGGGTTCCCTGAGGTGCTGCTGCTGTCACTGTCACAGGGATCAGCACCCTGAATTTCCAGCTGAGCTGCCAGGATCCTCTTCCTGCAGGTCTCTGCTGTGGGGAGGAAGCTGGAAACGCTTCTGCTGGAGTTGATTTTGCAGTTGGGACCTGACTGAGGAGAGGAGGAAGGTGCCAGAGGAGTTTGGAGGGTGGAAGTCACAGAAAGGCCCAGACTGCAGCAGCTCCGGGAGCCCTTCACGGGGGTTTGCAGGAAATCCTGGTTTGTGGGACTGCTGAATTATCATTAATTAATAGATGGATTAAATCAGAGGCACAGCACAGCTCTGTGTGGGGCAGGGTCTGTGAGCCATGAGACAGCTCAAGGATGTTAAACAAAGGTCATGATCGTTCTAATTTCCACTCCCAGAAGAAAGTTTTATATTCAACAAACTGAGCCCTTGAATCCAGTTCCTAAAACGCCCAGTTCTTGCTTTATTAACAGGGGTAGTTTAATGCAAAGTTTCCTCTTTTCTAACATGTAAAGCAAGTTGGGAAAAGCCTTTTCTTTGCACCTAAAATTTTAAGTTATCCCCAGACCTGGTGTGATTAATGGACCTGGAGGTTTTGGTGAGTGAATAAATCACAGAGCTGATGTTTGAGGAATTACAGAAAAGCAAGATGAGTGAGCAGGTGATGAGTTTCATAAACATCACCTGGGTTTCAGCAGCACAGGTGGAGGTGGTTTGGTTTTCCAAGGGATGGATTGCACTGGCTGGGCTGTGCAGGATCACATGGGCTGAGCTCTGAGTTTGGGAATTTTAATTTTCAACTCTGCCTTCCCCGAGCTGCAGCAGCCAGGCCAAACCCCAGCCCTGCCTCCTCCTGACCCCCAGAAGAGGTGAGGACCTGCCTGGGAGACACCACAGCGCACAAATAACTTCTCCTTTCCTCGCCCTGAGCAGAGCACTCCCTCAGCTCTGCCCAGGAGAGCCCCACTTGAAATATCCCAAATTGTTACATTAATTAGCTACTGCCTAAAAAGGGCTCTGGAGAGGAAAAGCATTGCATAAATAGGCAGCAGTGTTAATATTATTTTTAATAAATAGAAGAGCACATTCCGTAATGAAGGTTGGTGTGGTGAGTACATTTCTTTGTGTGATATCCCATGGCCCTTAGCTACAGAAGAATTAAATAATAACTCATTATTTCAAGCTTAGACTTTAGGCACTGTATAGAGGTCAGGCTTTTATTTTCCTCAAAAATAGGTTAAAAATCCAGGCATTTTTCTGTTTTTCACTTCAGGAAGATGAAGGAGGGCAGCACGACAATGCTCTGCACCTCATGCCACTGCTCAGATACATAATGGGGCTGGGAGGCTTTTCTGAAAACCACTCTGGTCCTGGCTTGAAATTCTGTCCAGCTCCCTTGGAATGAGATACAAAGGTGGATAAAGAAACCTGGATCACACAGATCAGCTCCCGAAGTGAAGAGCAGGCACAACGGAGTGAAAAGCAGGAATGTTATGTAAGTGCATTATTTTAATTGAAAAGGAAAACGTCCTCACTTTTTTTGGGAACTGCTTCCGTCATGGATTGAGAGGGAATGGGAAAACAGGGCTTGCCGTGGTCTCCCTGCAGGGATTATCCTGCCTCCTTGCAGCCAGCTGGATTCCTTGGCTTATTTCACTCAAACTCTGGATTTCAGTGCTCAGCTCTGGGATCCCAGGCGGGTTCTATTCCCTCCCTGCCCATCCCTGGCTCCGTGTGTTGGAGTCCAGGCTGTTCCCCTGGCTGCCCTGGACACCTCAGAACCCGGGCAGTGGGCTCGAGGCCTTGGCACGATGCACAAGAGCCTTGTGGGTTTGATTTGAGTCCCTGGAAAAAATGACCATCATCGCAGGAAGAATTACAACTCACAAAAAATAAGTAGAGTATTAATTAGATTGTTAGAAGGTAGAAAAGTGAATCTGTAAAATAGTTATGATTGAATCTGTAAAATAGTTATGATAAGGAACTTGGAGCTAAGATGGAGGATTTTTAGGTGTGGTTTGTCTTTTCTTCTTCTTCTTCTCATCCATCTTTGGTTCAGGATGGCATTTCTGGATTGATTTGAGAGAGAACTGGACAGAGCAATGTAAGGGTCATGTATTGGAAAGGAATTATAAACATTAAGTACATAATTTATAATATAAAGGATCAGAGCTGCCCTCTGGGCAGGCAGAGTGCCTGTGACCAGCTTGCTGGACAGACCTCTGCACCTCAGAGAGAAAATTCCTTAGAAAAGAAAGAACAAACAACCTTGGAAACCTCAGAGAACGGCTTCTGCATCTGCTTCAGTGCTCGAGCTGGGAAAAAACACAAACTCGAACCACTCTGAATGTCCTGCTGTGAGTGATCTCAGGCTCCAGGACACCCCACAGACAGCGACACCGTGCACCCTCAGGGCTCAGCACGTGCTGGGGAGAGGAACTGAGCTCAGTCTTTGGAGAGAACTCCTTGAACTGGAGATCTGCCACAAACCTCGTGCTGGGAGGGTAAAGGAGACTCCAGCGGGGTTGGGATCCTCCCTCTCCTGACGAGCAGCACCACTCAGCTCCAGCCTTCTCCCGTATCCCTCTCTGAGACAGAGCAGCGGCTCCATTTTGCTCCATTTGCCATCACTCCAATGACCTTTTGTGGCCTTCCCAGAGAGCCAAAGCTCAGCTGGAGTCACCTTCCCACCCCTCAGGGATCGGTGTGTCTGAACCTGTACCTGACCCCAGCGAGGCAATCAGCAGCTGGAACTGCTCCCCACAGCCCCGAAGAGCACAGTTATTGCAAATAATGCTGGAGCACGCCCCATAAATCCAGTAAGGTGACCCAGGAGTGTTCATTAGAATTTATTTTAGCCACACTTATTGTCACTTAAGAGCCTAAACAAGGAGGGATGGTTCTTGGAGCAGTAACAGTAAATTCTGGTTACTGCAAACACAAATGCCTCATTACATCCAGTCGAGGTCTATTTCCCCTTTACAGCCATAACTGCAGGAAAGCATTGTTTTTAATTTATGGAGAGGGATGCACAGGAATCTTGGCTTCCCTATTTACATAAACACGAGAGCCAGTTAATCTCCTGTAAAGGATCCAGAGTGGTGGGTGAAATGTAAAACTGATTCCTGAATGCCCCGGGGCACTCACTCCCTGTGGGACAGCCCCTCCCGGGGTGCTGGAACCATCATCTGCTCCAGAGAAAAGTGCAAACAGCAGGAAAATGGACCATTCCCTGTTTAAAGTGGAATTTTATGCCGCACGATCCTTTCAGTGAAAGCTCACGTGTGGATTTTCATTTGCCAGAGGATTGGGGTGAAAGTCGTGTCAGACAATGAGGAACAGCCCAGGTAGCAAAATCTGCTGCATTTTTATTGCAGGATTATTTGTCTCATCTCCCCCCCTGTGAAATGTTCCGTGATTTACCACGAAATCTTTCACATCAAATGCTGCAGCATCCATGAGGGAGCTCTGGGTGGGAGATGGAGCTCCAGAGGCAGGATTAGCCCTGCTGGATAAGCATCTTTTGGGTTTCGTGGTTTATTGTGCTCCTGATGGATTACCCACCTGTATTCTGCTGAGCAGCTCCTCCCGACCTACGGATTTTTCTGTTCTGGACAAAAGAGAGGGAGGTGCAGCCTGGATGGGCAGAGGGCAAATGCAGATAAGCAGGGAACGGCCCTTTTTTAGTTCCATTCCTCTCAAAAACCCAGTCGTGCTCCACAGATAATTAATTGTAACAAGTGAGCAACCACACAGGTCAGCAGAGAGAAGCAGCCAATTAAAGAACATTTAGAGGCTGTAAATATTTGGAGAGCAGTGGCTGTTCTGTAAATCTTTGCAGATACAGCAACTTTGGCCAAAAATCCTTTTTCTCAAGCTGTTGCCTGAGCAGGAAGGAAATGCTGGTGGTTTTCAGAGCCCCAAGCAGGGCTTGTGTGTTCCTGAGCAAGGAGAAGAGATTTTATTTGCTGTCCATTGATTGAATTTCACCTTCAAGTCCTTGAGCAATCACAGGAACAAACTCCAGGATGTCAGAGCCAAACCTCATCTCTGCACATGCTGACTCTGTTTCCAGAAGGAACTCATTCTTGCAATAATTCCTTTTTTTTCCTGCTGTCCCCTAAAGGTTTTTGTTTTTCAGCTCAGATCTTTAGCTCCATCCCATCCACATCTCAACTTATTTTATTGTTGCTGCAAGAGATAAATTTTGGGTATTGCTCACATGTAATATTTTTTGATTCTTTGGACGTGGCACAGCTTCTTTGCCCTCTCTAGGACTTTCAAGATCAGGAATTCAATGTTTCTTCCAGGGCACAGCTGGTTTTTAAGGGGAATTTTCCCCATAAAAGGTTTTGGCACTAAAAAGTGTGGAGTTCTTGTCATCTCTTTGGATAATCAGAGGGAAAAAAAAGAATATTTTTGGATTTTTGTGGTCCAAATTTGAATGTGTGATTTTACAACTTGATGTTGTGTTTGCCTGGAGCAATGGGATCCATGGAAAGCAGCCTTTAGAAATCAAAATGAAAGGAGAAATTAATATTATTTTTAATCTCAAGAATTCTCCAAATTGTTGTTATGTTAAAACCAGATTACTTTTTAGAATTTTACAGATTGCTGGTTTTATTCTGTGCAGTGAACTCATTATTGAGGGGCTACTGAAGTGACAAATTCTTGTTATTTCTTTCGGTAACTAAAAGTTTAAAAAACCCCATTTCCAAGGGATTGGTGTTGTAAAAAAATCTTTTCCAGCTTTTCCAACTCTGGTGTCATTCCCAAAAATCTTCATCCCTGCCCTGACCCAATTCCAGCTCAGTCAGTGGCAGCCTCTGTGTGCACACAGGGCTGGGGATTTTTAAATGTTTCATTTGATTTATGAAAAAAAAACATTGAAACTGAGTTTTAAAAAAAAGTTAAATTTCTTTAATTGTTATCAATAAAAGAAAACAATCAATAGCAGGAAAAAATAGTGGGGAAAATACATGGAAAGGCCTGAATGTCCTTGTTCTGCTCGCCGGTTCCAGGAGGTTTTGTGCAGTCATTCCAGGTACAAAATTAACCTGCAAAGGTCACTTTGTCCTGAAAATAGTGCCCTGGAAATGAGATGTTCCCTGACAGGAACACATCCAGTGCAGCAGCATTTACATTTCTGAGGCAAGATTCACAAAATCCTCTTAAAACACCAAAAAAACCCCAACTTTTGGTAATTCCTGAGCCGCTGTCTTTGCGTCCTGAATTGAGTGAATGCAAATGATTTGATTTTTTATTTTTTAAAAATTATATTTTTGTAGAAATATATTAATTTTTATTTAATTTTGTTCTTCGTAATCACTGCAAATAATTCCAGTTAACGCAGCTGAAGATCCTTGCCCTGCTCTGGTGGGGCTGGATGCATTACACGCCAGAGCTTTCAGCCTCCTATTGATTGATTCTTTGCAGTGGACCTTAAAAATCCATTAAGGAAGGAGTTGGATGATGTGAATTAATTCTAAATCCTTTGTTGGGAGGAGCAGCTGGAAAAAAAAAAAAAAAGCCTTTTCAAAACCATTAATCATAACTCCAAATAGACTGTTAACTTTAAAAAGATNTTCTTTCGGTAACTAAAAGTTTAAAAAACCCCATTTCCAAGGGATTGGTGTTGTAAAAAAATCTTTTCCAGCTTTTCCAACTCTGGTGTCATTCCCAAAAATCTTCATCCCTGCCCTGACCCAATTCCAGCTCAGTCAGTGGCAGCCTCTGTGTGCACACAGGGCTGGGGATTTTTAAATGTTTCATTTGATTTATGAAAAAAAAACATTGAAACTGAGTTTTAAAAAAAAGTTAAATTTCTTTAATTGTTATCAATAAAAGAAAACAATCAATAGCAGGAAAAAAAAGTAGAGAAAATATATGGAAAGGCCTGAATGTCCTTGTTCTGCTCGCCGGTTCCAGGAGGTTTTGTGCAGTCATTCCAGGTACAAAATTAACCTGCAAAGGTCACTTTGTCCTGAAAATAGTGCCCTGGAAATGAGATGTTCCCTGACAGGAACACATCCAGTGCAGCAGCATTTACATTTCTGAGGCAAGATTCACAAAATCCTCTTAAAACACCAAAAAAACCCCANAACCATTAATCATAACTCCAAATAGACTGTTAACTTTAAAATAAACTTTGCAATAAATTGGAGGACAAACCCAAGGAAGGTTTTTTTAAACTCCCTGTCCCAAGATGCACTGAGGCTTTTCTCAAGTGTTTCACTGGATCTCTTTTCAGTATTTTTCAGTTTGAATTGATAGGAATATGCTGATGAGCAGCTGATTGCAGTTCAATAAATAAAATATGACACCACTTCGGAGGCAGCTGAAGAATAAAATAAATAAAACTTGTTGTCTCCTCCCAGGTAACACCATTAATCAGGCAAAACTTTGTTTAGAGCAGAAAAAAAAACCCAAACTATTTTTGAACTCCTCAGCCATTATTAACTATTAAAATGAATTTTTATTGAGCAGGTTGTACCCCCCTACTCCCAACAACATCTCAATAGTGGCAAGTCAATGATTGGACTCAATGATCTTCAAGGCTTTTTCCAACCTAAACTTTTTATGGTTTATGAGGTTTTATGAGTCATGGATCAATGTGGGATATTCCCCCTAAAATTCTAAGTTGTTTCCCAGTGAGGAAAACCAGGAATTTTCTAAAACTTGAAGGTGAACTTGGAAAAAAAAACCCACTGCAAATATTTCCCTTGTTCTCCCCGTAGCCAGCAGTAAATTGCCACCATCACTGCAGTGAGCCTGGGGAGCTGTGAAATAAAGATTGAAGATTACCAAATANTCTAAAACTTGAAGGTGAACTTGGAAAAAAAAAACCCACTGCAAATATTTCCCTTGTTCTCCCCGCAGCCAGCAGTAAATTGCCACCATCGTGCAGTGAGCCTGGGGAGCTGTGAAATAAAGATTGAAGATTACCAAATAAAGATTACCAAATAAAGATTACCAAATAAAGATTAATAAATAAAGATTAATAAATAAAGATTAATCCTTCCCTACGCCAAGCACTCCCCGTGCCCAAGACAAACCCCACTTGGTTTCCAGGTGGTTACTAAATTCACTAGTGCTTGCTGGCAGCTGGAGAATGAATTCCCATGTTGATCATGTACCTTACAGGACGGGAGGAGCTGGGGCAGAGCAGAAATTCAGCGTTCAGCTCTTCCTGGGACACCTCAGTCACCACAAAATCTCTGTGCTCACAGGGAGGGGCTGGAAAAGCTGGGCTGGAGCTTGTCCAGGCTGCAATCCTTGGCAGGAATTGTGAGATCAGCACAGACTCTGAATGCAGAGCCCCTACAATTTTATGTACAACAGTTGGAGTTTGAATCCCCTAACACTGATCCACACTGATCATTATTTATAATTATATATACACATACATAAATATATATATATACACACATATATATGTATATATATATATATTTTTTTTTAATATAATTCTGTGGACTGCCTCAACATCTAAATTTTCTAATTTTGATTTATTTAATTTTTTTAATTTTACATTCTTGCTATGGAAAATATGCCACAAGCTTTGAAGGACAGCACATATAGTTCTAACACAGCATCCATCGCAGCTATACAGGAAAAAGGATAGGACTGTTAGGGCAGACAATGTTCCTTCAGAGATTTGCTTTCTTTAATTTGCATGGAACTGTCTTTGATTAAAAATTGCCTGTCACGGGAGTGGCTGGGTGATTTTTTTTGTAGCAGTCATCATTTCTCCTAATGAGAGTATATTTTATTCAAAGGTATGTTTTTATTCATTCGAAATGTTCTCTTTATTTTATTTATTGCTTGTAACTGAGTGTATTCAATTAGAAAACTCTGCACCCTGCTGTGCTTTAACTGTTGGTAATTGAGCTGCTCTGCTGCATTTCTGTGCTGCAGCTCTGCCTGGCCAGGGAAGATGTGTGGGTTCCTCTGTCTGGAATCATTTTGTGCAGTTTTGCTCCAGAGAAGCTGAATTTCAGTCTCAGAGTCCTTGCAGTCAAAGGACAGCATTGCTGTGCTATGGGCAGATGGATATTTTTTAAAATTGATTTATTATTATTTATTTTTTTTAGGGAATGGATTTTATTTTCCCCCAGTGTTTGGGTGAGCTTTAACCTCTTGCTATCAGCTGTTGTCAGTAGCATTCAAACGTAACAATTAAATGAATAAATGTAGGGGATGTTCTGGGAGGAGTCAACCAGAATTAACAGAACTCTGTGAAATTCAGGTTGAACCTGCTGCTTCACAGAACTCTGCTCTTCTCTGGGATTTTTAACCCCCTCAGTAAATAGATGAGAAATTAGGCAGTTACAGTAAAAGGCACCTTTTACTCACGGTCATTTTTGGCCCCAAACTGCCTGCCTGGTGCCACCTTCCTTTCTTTGTGTGTTGTCTTTGAATAAATGGCCAATTTCTCTTAATTTGACATCTCCACCTTCTACTTCACAGGGGTTTTCTGGAGCGGGAGCTGTGGATTAGAGAATCCCTGTGCCAGGGCCTCATCCTAAAAACCAACCTCCTTTCCTTTCCTTTCCTTTCCTTTCCTTTCCTTTCCTTTCCTTTCCTTTCCTTTCCTTTCCTTTCCTTTCCTTTCCTTTCCTTTCCTTTCCTTTCCTTTCCTTTCCTTTCCTTTCCTTTCCTTTCCTTTCCTTTCCTTTCCTTTCCTTTCCTTTCCTTTCCTTTCCTTTCCTTTCCTTTCCTTTCCTTTCCTTTCCTTTCCTCCTTCCTTTCTCTCTTTCTTTTCTTTTTTCCCTTTCCCTCTCTTCTCCCACAGCAGCAGCTCCTGGAAAAGCTGCTGCCCAACATCCAACAGGTTCTGAGCGCCACCAGGGCTGTGTTTTGGTGTTTCATTTTAACCTGGCTATAAATACTCTGATGAATTTTTAATGCAAGTGCAGAATTTAAAGCAGCAGCCGCTGGATTTGCTCTCCGAGTTCCGTGAATTCTCTGATGGGTTTCTTCTTAGCACAGCCACCACCGCTGATTTGTTGAGTTGCTTTTGCAGGATCTGTTTTTGTGGTTGGTAATGGCTATTGACTCCTTCCTACACTTTTTTTTTGTTTATTACCTCCCAGTCATAAAATTTGTACAGACAGTTGCTTACGGCTCGACCTTTACAGGCTCATCCCAGGGCTCTGCCCTAGAAAACTGTCCCTGGTGAAGCTCTGGAATTTATTTAAAAGCAGCTTTTTATAGACTTGCAGCGCAATCTGCATCTCCCAATGCTGAGTGCATTTCAGACATGCTGTGTGTTTGGGAGCTCGGGAGCTGCTCCCTCAGGCCTCACAGCTCTGTGCTCCCTGTTCCCAGCACATCCCAGCAGGTCACAGTCGGGCTCTGGCCTGCATTCCTGCTGGATCCGGGTGAGAATGGATTTCTCCCATGAGAAGCTCTTGGATGAGCTCCACCCCAGCTTTTACAGGACAGGAATTTCTGCCGTGGGACACAGTGTGATCCCCGGGCTGTCTCTGACACAGAGGGGAACTCAGCAACTTTCTCAGGCTGTCCTAGGAAGCTGTGAGGGAGTGTGAAGAGAGGCTGTGAACAATATCTGCGCCTGGTGTTTGTTGTAGGTGAGATTCAGATGTTTGTCTTCAGGTGTTTTTGTTGTTCTCTTTTCACCAGTGGGCTCGGGGGCTGTCTCTGCTTGCTCACCTGTTGACCAATGTGAATCTACCTAGCAAATTCATCTATAAAAGTGGAGTTCTTTTCTTAATAAACTTTCCTTTTTGCCTTCTGATGGATGGAGTGTTACAGTTAACTCCACAGTGACAACACGTCCCTGTGAGCACAGATTTTGCAGTCTCTGAGGTGTCCCAGGACGAGCTGAACGCTGAATCTGATTTTTTGATGCCTCCCAACCCCACTGGGTGCTCACTGAAGGGAGGGAAGTGGCCAGAGCACCAGCTGCTCACAGCTGGGCCGTCACAGCTGGCCAGATGTGCACGGGAAGGAGAGGTGGCAGCACACAGGGTGAGCTGCACCCACCAGCTCAGTGCCAGCAGAGAGGCTCCCCTGGCTCCTAAACCCACTGAGCACCTCGCTCAGGGCATTCAGAGCTCTGGCATTTCATATTGTTTTAGCCTTTTTTAAAGGCTAAAATCAAAGTTTTAAACCAGGGTTCTCGTGCTCGATGATAAACTCCACTTTTTTAGTGCAATTGTTCCCATGAAAATGTAAAATTCATTGTAAAAGAGAAAAACAGAACAAGTGGAGTTGAGCAAAGCAGGATGATTATTGATATTCTGAGATGTGTCAGTTTGAAGCCTTTTCAAACACGGTTTTGGTCCTGCTCCAAATGCAGCCATCCCAGCGTTTCTTAAATGTCCAGAAATACAAAACAGGAGCACAGAGAGCAAAATAAACCCATTGCAGGCTTTAACATCTGAGTTCTTCCGAGAAATATGGGAAATGCAAAGGGAAATGTTTAGAATTGTACTGGCAAAATGTAAAGAATCACAAGATAGAGAGACATCTGAAAGAAATGACTTGCATGATTTTCTGTCAAGTTTTGAAGGTTATTGTGACAAATTGGAAGTGTTCTCTGGACACTTGCATTGATCTGTAGGAGATTTCGGAATGCAGATGGCACTATGAATATAGGATGTTATTTCATCCCGCTGCTCTGACAGCTGAAGGAAAATGGTGAAGGCACAAAAAGCCCAGGATGAATTTTTCCAGGCCCAAATTTCCACTTAGTGGAGTTTGGATCACTGCTTGGATGGTTTCATTTTCTCACCTGCTGAGAGGGAAGAGAGGTTCATCATTCCTCCTGTTTTCCACGGATCATTAAACAATTAAGAGGTGAAATTAGCAGTGGGAAATGATGGGAAACTGGGGGACACCAGTGCAGGAGAATGGCTGGGTTTTAGGCAGAGCACGAAATATTGGCGCTGCAGGTGTTGGGCTGCATTTTTATTCTTGGATCTCTCTCTCCAAGCCGGACACATAAAATCATTGAATCAGCAGGGCTGGAAAAGAGCTCCAAGATCATCAATTCCAACCTTTGACCACCGTGTCACCTGAGCCGTGTCACCAAGTGCCACCTCTGCTTGGATTTTTCAACACTTCCAGGGATGGTGGCTCCACCACTTCTCTGGGGAGCCCATCCCAAAGTTTAACTTTCCTGATCTCCAACCTGAGCCTTCCCTGGAGGTCCCAGCCCTTGTCATCAGCTGCCTGAAGCAGGGAGCCCCAAATTTCTGCTGTGCTTAGGGGCAAATGTGCCCCCTGCCCACACCCATTGTTCTCAGAGCCCTTTGTTCTTAGAACCCATTGTTCTCAGAGCAAGAATCCTCCACTGTTTGTTGTCCTAAGCATTTCTGAATCTAAATTCTGGGATTTTTTCCCTGTGCTCCCGCAGCCTCTCAGCCTTTGGTTTCTCCATTTGATTCCTGATGTAACAGAGGAGCCGAGTGGTTCCTGTGCCCCATCCTGCTGGAGTCTCAGTGCTGACCCTCTGACCCTCTGAGCCGAGCTTTCTTCTCGAGCTTTCTTCTCCTGGGTGCAAAGCTCTGCTGGGCAGGAGTTAAACCTGTGAGTCACAGCAGCAACGAGTGCTTCTCAGCAGCGTTAAAGGCACACAGTACCCAGGGCAGCCGGCGTCAAGGAACACGCTTTGCTCTCAAGAGCTGGATTTGCCTTTTCCCGAGATCTTCCGTCACTTCAGACGCCTTGGAATGGAAGGGATTTCGCTCACAAGTGCTCACACTCCATCCATCTGTAATTGCCTCCTGCTCCAGAGCAGCGCTTCAGCTGCCAGCTGCTTTAACCCAGCCACTCCTCACACGTGCTCGGCCTCAAAACGCAGCGCAGCGCCGGCCTCCATCCTCCTCGGAATCCTCTTCTGGAATCCTCTCCTGGAATCCTGTACTGGAATCCTCTCCTGGAATCCTGTGCTGCAATCCTGTCCTGGAATCCTGTCCTGGAATCCCCTCCTGGAATCCTCTCCTGGAATCCTCTCCTGGAATCCTGTCCTGGAATCCTCTCCTGAAATCCCCTCCTGGAATCCTCTCCTGGAATCCTGTCCTGGAATCCTCTCCTGAAATCCCCTCCTGGAATCCTGTCCTGGAATCCTCTCCTGAAATCCCCTCCTGGAATCCTCTCCTGGAATCCTGTCCTGCAATCCTCTCCTGGAACCCCCTCCTGGAATCCTGTACTGCAATCCTGTCCTGGAATCCCCTCCTGGAATCTCCCC
>VXBU01008522.1:38906-63971 GCA_013400315.1 Bombycilla garrulus
CCTCTCGTGCCACCCAAGGGATTCCAGCTGGGATTCCTGGGCTCTTTTCTCTGTCCAACCCTGAGCTCCTCCCCAATCCCCTGTGTCACTCGGAGCCGGGGGCAGTGCTGGCTGGGAGGGTGACAGCTCCTCACCCGCTCTTAGCAGGAGGTCCCTGCAGTAATTTCAGTGATTTGCACAAAATCCCCCAAATGCCAGCGTGGAATTTACGCCGCTCTTTGTCAGCTGGGAACTAAGGATGGCTTAACTTTAATGTTTAATCCATAACGAGGTCTTGATCTGGTGACAGGAGCTGCTCCCTGGGCGCTGCCCCCGAAGTTTTTGTGTCTTGATAGGCACCAATCAGGTACAGAATAATTCACGTGTGCTAAAAAAGCAGGATTGTGTCCAGCAAAGAACCCAGCCTCTCTCTTCCTGGAGATTAAGGACATGGGGATTTAACTGCAGTAAAATTGACTTGGATTTTTTCTTTTCTTTTTATTTTTTTTAATGTGGCTTCTGGAGAACTAAGCACAGATGATATTTAAATGATCTTAAAAATAGGATTATATCTCTAAAAAAAAATTCAAAAGCAGAACAAAATGAGCTGCCTTCCTTCTGAAGGCTCTGTCTGCAAAGGTCCCCAAGGCTGAGCCAGCCCACGGTGGCTGAAGGCTCACAGTGAACTCCAGCTATTTTTGACTGGGAAATTGGAACTGGACCCTTGCTGGATAAAGCCTGAACTTGAGCATTGGGGTATTTTGTGGTTTTTTGGGGCTTTGCACAGCCCATCACAGCAGCTCCTTAGGGCAGGATGGGGCTCCCACCACATCTCCTCACTCTTCTGCTGCTGCAAGCAGGGCCTGATGCGACGTTGGAATTTTCCCAGTGATTCCAGAAGCCATTCCTGCTTCTCTGAGGCTGAATCTCAGCTTTTTCTTGAGCACAGTTTGTGCCTGCATTGTCCACTGTGTTTAATAATCCAGAAAAAAAAAATTGGAGCTGTGTGAGAGGTTCTTTATTTCTTTCCTTGTAGCAAAAAGTCTGCAGCGCTGCTTGGGAAGGTCAAGGCTGTTTGACACTGCCAGGATGCTGGTATTCCTGGAACAACCATCTGTTCAGAACACAGTGAAAAATCGGTTTGTGACTGCCCAAAGTCACTTCAGCTCATGAATAAAATTAAACAGGAAAAAAAAAAAAAAAAGTACAGCAGTGTTTTACCATCAAAACAGAGACATTTCCATTTGGAAAAATCAGTGTTTCTGTCCATTTCTGTCCAGGAGTGGATGAGCTGTGGTTTGGTCCTGGAGGGGTTCAGGTGGGACATGGATTTTAAACCCTTGGGATTGTCAGTGTGAGCAGAAGGAACGGGCCAAGAGCTGAGCTGGAATTGCACAGGGAGGGAGGGCAGGACACAGTGCTGAGCACACTGATGCCTTCAGTTTGAGCTTTTCTATCTTTTCAGATTCTGTGCTGTTTTAATGTGCAGTTCTGGGTTCCATATTAAGAATTAATAAACTCTCTGCACAGAGCAGGGACACAAAACAATTCCTTCCCAGCTGGGCCCAAGGACAAATCTGAGGCCCAAGAGTGGAAACAGCAGTGACGGAAGAGAGGGAACAAGGAGGATGGAGCTTCATCAGCTGGAGCTGGAATTGGACAATGAACTCCAATGTGCTGATGGACCCAAACCTATCAAAGTGTGAGGCCTGGTGCCCGGGATCCATTTTGTGCCCATTTGTGGGTTTGACTTGGGTGCAGCCCCAAGGGGTTCCTGCACTGCCCCAGCTGGATCCTTTCAATAAATCCCTTTTATCCTTTTATTCTCCTGCTCTCTGGTTCCAGCTCAGCCTTCCCAGGCAGCACACGGACCCCAGAGCTGCGAGTGAGGCTGGAAATCACCTGTGAGCTGCACCCCAGCCCAGCCAGGAGCTGGTTTGTTTGCTCTTTTCCCTTTCTCTCTGCTTCATTTGTACATTTTATAAAACTGTGTAAACTCTGGCAGACTGAGAGTCTTTTTTCCATGTCTTTGTTCCTTTTCTTTTTTTCTCCTGGCAGTTTCAGTATTTCTTCATCTCTGCCTTGTTCTTTTTAATGATTTTTTACCAGCTGCTGCATTTTCATCTCTCACTCTGTTCTTCACCCCTAAAGGCAGGATCCAAAAATATGATCCAGTGACTTCTGTGGGTTTTGTGTTTTGCTGGCTGGCCCCAGAATGAGCCATATTTTGATCACTGTGTTTTCCAAAGCACTGGACATTGTGCCAGGCAGGGATTGGTCTCTGCTCCTGGGTAACAAATGACAGGACAAGAGGAAAAGGCCTCAAGTTGCACCAGGGGAGGTTTAGATTGGATATCAGGGAAAATTCCTTCCCTGAAAGGTGCTGAGCCAATGGAACAGGCTGTCTGGGGAGGTGGTGGAACCTCCATCCCTGCAGGTGCTCAAAAAATGTGTAGCTGTGGTTCCTCGAGGCACGAATCAGTGGTGGGCTTGGTGTTGGGCTCCGTGATCCTGGAGGGCTTTTCCAACCTTGATGATTCCATGATTTACCCACACACCAGCTTTTCTCTGGTTTTTCTTTGATGATTTGAGATTTTCTTCCTGCCTAAATAAGCACAAATACTTTTTACTCGAAGCTGGTGTTGATCAGTGTCTGTGTTTTGCAGGTGTGCTGTGAGTTACCTGCTGTGGGATATTCACTGGGATATTCAGTGCTGCTTTTTGGACAAACTTCCTGATACAGTGAGTACAAAATCCCAGATAAATACTGGAGGCTCTGTATAATGGTGTGGTTTGGAAAGCCTGGAATTGTCCAAGGCCAGGCTGGATGGAGCTTGGGGCAGCCTGGGACAGGGGAAGGGGTGGAATGTGAAAATCATGAGCTGAAAATGATTGACATTACAAAAAAGCTTTCTGGTGTGGGAAGTTTCATTAAGAGTTACATCTCTGAGTTCAGTCCCAATTTAATAAGAGATAACATCTCCAGCTTCTTAAAATTTAATTTGATAGTTTATGAGGAAAATAATTAAAGCATATTGTGGCATCAGTCACTTTTTATTTCATAGAAAGTCTGCATGAAAAAAGAACCATTCGTAGAGCAGACAGAGTTTGTATTGGCCTGGAATTTCATTAGTCCTTATTGACAGAACATCCACTAATCCAAAGTAAATGGAAAGGAAATGATGGAAAAAATAATAAAGGGTAATCTTGACCTTGAGGCTATGGAAAATGGAACTTGGTGGAAAGTTTGGAGATGTTGCAGCTCTGTGGGGAAAGCAGATGTTCCCAGTTCCCTGTAATGGACTGGTGCTCCCACCTCTGCGAGATTAAGAGATAAATCAAGAATTTTGGGGTTCTTCATCCCACCAAACAGTGCATCTGGCAGTCAGAGAATCCTGGGGTCAGTACAGTGGGAAAAGCTCTTTAGGCCATCAAGTGCAGGTGTCCAACCACCTCACGGTGTCACCTGAGGGCAGGTGAGCAAAGCAGAACCGGTGGGATGTTCTTCATTCAGCAGAGCCCTGATTCCTGGACCAGGACAAGCTGCTTGTTCCCTCTCGGCAGGCCCTGTTCCGTTTCTTCACTGACCTTCCCTGCACAGCTCTGCTTTGGGAATCCAAAATTAGAACACCTTTTTTTTGGACATAAAACTTTTTGTGTCTCTCACCGGGTCTGTGCGCAGATGATGCTCACGACTGCCTCATCTGCAGGTACACCAATAGGTTTCAGAGAATGTCCTGAAGATTGAATTTGCCTCTGGAATGGTCTTAATCAAACTATTTTATCCTGTCACTTTTTGGACACTTTACAGCTTTCAGTGACTGCCTTGAATCGGGTCCATAAGAACGTCTGACAAGCCAAAGATAGATTAATCTCAAGCCTCTGCTACAATTACCACTTGGATTTCTGTATCACTTACTGCCTAAGTGGTTTACAAGCAATTACAGCCTAAGCCTTCCAGAGCCTCTTGGAAGGAACCTTTCCCTTGGTGCTCCCCTGAGGGAAGCGGAGAGGATCCAGCAGCCAGCCCTGGAAGTGCAGCAGGGACAGTGGGTGCTCCATGGTTAATCCAGCCTTGGGAAACCTGCCCCAGCGAGTTCAGGCACTAAAGGAGGATCCAGTTTCAGTCTGTCGCTGTCTGCGGGGTCCCCTAGCCTGAGATCACCCACAGACAGGACATTCTGGGGTGGTTCGAGTTCGTGATTTCCGTTTTATCTCAGCTCTTTCACCGAAGCAGATGCAGAAGCCGTTCTCTGAGGTTTTCAAGGTTGTTTATTCTTTCTTATCTAAGGAATTTTCTCTCTAAGTTACAGAGGTTTGTCCAGCAAGCTGGTCAGGGGCACTCTGCCTGCCCAGAGGGCAGCTCTTATCTTTTTATACCATAAACTACGTAATTTAATGTTCACTGTTAATTTCCAATCTGTGACCCTTACATTGCACTGTCCAGTCTTCTGACAAACCAATCCAGAAATGCCACCCTGGCTCAAAGATGGGTGACATGAAAAAGAAAGAGAGATGACAAACCATGTGTAAAAACCCTCCATCTTGGCTCTAAACTTATCATAACAATGTCACAAACTCACATTTTTACCTCCTAATAGTGTAATTTATACTCTACTTATCTTTTGCGAGTTGCAGTTCTTCCTGCAATGATGATAATCCTTTCCAGGGAAGCCAGGGGAACACCCTGGACTCCAACACAGTCCTGTCCTGGAGTGGGAGTTTGGTTTAGCTGCTGCTGGCAGCCCTGTGTCTGTTCTGACTGCAGGGGTTAAGGACAAAGACATGCTCGAGTCACTGCTCGGGTAAAACCAGCATCTGATGAGAAAGATTCAGGATGTGTTGGGAAGTTTCTTGGAGAAATCTCAGTCAATCCCTTCCTTGTGGTTCCCCTGTACCCAGCAGATTCGTTGGGAGTGGCAGAACCTGCTGCTGTTACATCCAGGGCCTTTCCTGTGGCATTACCCTGAGCAGCTGATGAGATGGACGTGAAATGAAGAATCACCTGAGGATTTGTTTAATAAAGCAGCTGGGAGGCTGCCAGCAGTCACAAAGAGATCCTGAGCTCTTTACACCCATGTTTCCACAACCATTTTTTTTTGGATTTCCATGGATATTTGGTTTAGATACCTGGGAATGATTTTGGTGAGTGATCTCTTGTTAAATCAGGATTCCTTTAGAGCTGGGGCACTGAGGGGTGTCAGGTGCTCTCTGGTTATTTTGGCTGGGTGCAGGGAGGGCAGTGCTGTGGCCATCCCTCAGGAGAACAGGACAGCTGGAATTTCGTGTCCTCTAAGCCCTGTGACCAGGAGAGAACTGGCAGCACTTCAGTGGAGGAGAATGGCTGAACCACTTCTCACCAGGGCTGTGCCTGCAGAGGCCACAGGTGAATTCCCTGTGGTGTTACTGCTTGGTTCAATCAGAATTGGGGATAGGGAGTGCTGGGACCTGAGAGTCAGGACTCCAAAGGAAGGGGTGCAAAGTAATCCAAACAAAAAA
Organism: Bombycilla garrulus; assembly: GCA_013400315.1. Classification (NCBI taxonomy): domain Eukaryota; kingdom Metazoa; phylum Chordata; class Aves; order Passeriformes; family Bombycillidae; genus Bombycilla; species Bombycilla garrulus. Next base: position 44,385 of record VXBU01008522.1, read on the forward strand.
GCCAAAGCCTGAGCAGGACTCAGACTTTGCAGTCATTTGTTGAAGGCAGAGCGTCTTGAGCACAGAATACACGGTATTGAAAGTCTGAAGTCAGGGTGCAGAAATCTTGAAGCCAGGGCATTGAAATCTCAAAGTCAGGGTACTGCAATCTTGAAGCCAGGGTATTGAAATCTTGAAGTCAGGGTATAGAATGTCTGAAGTCAGGGAATAGAAATCTTGAAGTTGGGGTATAGAAGTCCTGAAGTCAGGGTATGGTTCTCACAGTGCACTTTTAAACTGTTACAGCTCCAGGGCCACAGCTTCTAGCAAACATTTCTCACTAGCTGTAGAAAGTCTGTTGTTCACATTACTTAGCAACCCTACAAAACCACATCATTTCAAAACCCTTGCTCACTGCATGTGCTGTATCTTTTTATATCTGCATTTCCTAAGCCAGGGTCTGTGCCCAGCCGAGGCCAGCAAACCTGGCTGTGCTGTGCTCTCTGCTCTGCCTTTTCTCCCTTTGCTTTCCCCAAGGAAGAGCTGTGCTGGTGAGGCTGGGGTGGCTGAGGAGGCACAGGGAGGGGATGGCAGTGAGTGCCATGGTGTGCAGCCCATGGATAATCCTCACTGCAGCTGGAGAGCTGGAACCCAGCCCTGCAGTGCCACGTGTGGCTGCTGGGCAAAACCTGCACGATGTTTGTTAAACACCCGTGGACAACGGAGACGTTTAAATGCAGGATTTTGTTCGCTTGATAAGATTAAATTAAACAGGGCATTACCATCTCTGCCCCCAACCCTGAATGCCAAAAGGCAGCAGGAGGATTAGGAATCTCCAGTTCCTTCTGGGGGAGGTGCCAGCAATGATACATGAGCAAATATATATTTATATATGTATATATTGCATGATATTCAGAGCAAACCTTCAATAGGAAACTCCCAGCTACTTCTGTTTCAGAACTTCCTCATCACCAGAAATGCTCCAAATGTGCTGTTTCATAGTTACACCATTATCCTGCCTTTTCTTCCCAGAAAATTGCACTGTGCAGCACTGTAAACCTGAATAATGCGAGTCCTGTTGGAAAGACATCTTATTTTTCCTTCTAGGTTGCTTAATTAATTTCTTTCGACTTCTTTTATACTGTTTGATGAATGTTATTTCAAACTACTGTCAAAGGGAATGTGAGGAGGGAAAAATGAGCCACCTACACACTGCCTCTAATACAACTGTATCACCCTTTGAAAACCAGGGAATTAATAAAAAATAGGTGTTAGCCCATATGCTTGACAGGGAGCATTTGGAATTGTCAGGCGTGTTTCTACCCTAATTATCTTTGTCGGGCCATTTTGTAAACTGAAAAATTCCCCAAGTTAAATAAAAAACTCAGAAACAGGCCGGGATATTGAAAGCTCCACTTTCAAACTGGCAAACCAGAAATTGTTCTTGTTTGGGTTGTTACCTCCCACCCAGAGACCTCTCACAGCACCTTGCCATGAAAAGCAAAATGAGCACATCTGGTGGTGTTATGAATTGGGTTTGTTTGAAGGTTATTGGGCATCTGTGAGGGAAATCTAACAAAACTGGACAACTGTGCAATGTTTCAGTGTGGGAGGAAGCCTCCAGGTGGAATTACAGGAGAGGTTTTCGTGTCCCTTCATTGTGCTGATTAAACCGAAAGGGTGAATATGGGATATTGCTGATGCTCTGGGTGCTGTCGGGGTTTGAGGTGGCTGATCAGAGACACTGACACGACAGCAGCATCCTCTGCAGTGGCTCTGGAAGGGAAAAGGGGGTGGGGCTGGGGTTTTGGGATGCAGCTCCCTCGGCCAGAGGTGGCACCGGGGTGGCCAGAGGTGCTGGTGGCTCAGCACACCCCAGGAGCAGGGCAGGCTGCACACAGAGATGAAGGTTGGGTTATTAACAGGTAATTAGGCAGATTCCTGAGCTGGGGGTCCCAGGCCAGGGCTTTCAGGCAGGTCAGCACACACAGCTTCAGCTGCTGCCTGCACACAGCAGTGACACACTTGACTGAGGGTAGCTGCTGCTCCCAGCCTGGCTCGAGGGGGCAATCCCCCCCCTCACGATTCTGAGGGAATAATTCATGGGCAAAGCTTGTCTTTTTCTCACATTTGTATTTCCCATTTCAAAAATCTGTGCTGAAAAATTTATCCAAATAAGCCCTTTTCTTTAGTTCTTTCCTGAGACCATAGGAAAAGCTGCTGCTGCCTAATTGGAGGTTCCCAGAATCATCTTTCTCCTGTGAATACACACAGTATTCATGTTGTGCATATTTGCTGTAGATTGAGTGGGTTCCTTTTTCAAAACTTGCTGTGCTGATGAACGCTTCTCCCAGGAGAGTTCCCCTTTCAATATTTGTGGAAAACGCACAAAGGACAAGGACACAGTTGAAGTCTCTTAATTTGCAAATGTATCTGAATATTCATGATGCCTATTTTCATATTCATCCATTTTTCTCCTCTTGTTAAGGCAGCATGTCTGTTTTAAGGTAGAACACATCTGCCACCGTTTGTTTTGTCATCAGAAATATTAATGTTGGGGAAAACCAGTGCAAAATTTATCATGGAGTGATCAAAAGGGTTGGGTTGGAAAGGACCACAGAGATCATCTCGTTCCACTCTGAATTTGCCAGCAGAAATCCTGCTGTCTGCCTTAATAAACTCCTGATTCACGGAGGTTGATTCCTGCTCCAAGTGAAAGGTAAAAATAGCGAATCTTGTGGTCAAACACAGATGTTGGAAGGGTCCCTGTGACCCCAGAGCTGCCTCAGGAGCTGGGGCTGCACGGGCTGTGTTTGGAGAGCTCCCTCCTTTAGTGACGGCCTTCTCATCCCTCGCTGCGCTCTGCAAAATTAAATCACCGAGTGTTTGAAGAAAGGACAGCCTGAAAAGCACTTCGGATCCCCTCAGAAAGAAATTAATTTTCCATTTGAACCCAGAGCTGCTGAAGCCATTGCCTGTGCTCCCTGCACGGCCCGCGGCGTCCAGCGTTCCTCGCCTTTCATCTGCTGCCTGTCGACAGCTCCTCAAATTGTCTGAGGGGGAAATTTCCTCCCACATCTTATTTGAAGAGTTTTTTTCCCTGAGAAATGTTGCCAACAAAGATTACTTCTCTTCAGGGCTGGCAAACACTATTTCTTACCAGGTGGCTTGTGGGGAATACAATTGGAAAAAACCATGATAAGGTTTTACAAACAGCAGGATGAATAAATGGAGGAGGGAGATTTTTTATCTCCCACCCATTAGCTGCAGACAGAGGCAGTTCCTACTCTGATTATCTCCAGTGTGCAGTTTTTCTCAGTGAACCTGCTGATCTAGCTGGAAAGCATCGAGTGTCACGGGCCGGTGGCTTCACAAGGTCACGGTGCTGGCACGTGGAAGGTCCCCACTGTCCCCTCCTGCCTGGCACTGTCCCCGGTGGTGTGGCACAGCAGGGAGCCCCACACCTCAGACTTTGTTCTTTTCCATGTCTTTGCATTCTTTCCTCCTTGAAGCACACATTTTCTTCCCCCAGAGCTTCCCCGCTTCTCCTCTGAGCGTTTATGGACTGGGTGGCCCAGAGCGATTCCCTGGGGATGGTTTGGAGCAGCAGCTCTGGGACCTGCTCTGGCATTTTGCATCCCTGAGATCCTTCCAGATCCTCTCCAGAGCAAGAGATCTCCTTAGACTTTCAGCCTGCATTTATTCTCCCTCTCTGTTTCAATTAGCTAAATGTTTGTATAATTCAGAAATTGATTGCAGTCCAGCAAAGCTCCTGACCACACTCTGAGGGTTTTTTTGCTGCAGAGCCCATACCTAACAAAGCAACAACTTCTTTATAGCAGGATAAAAGCCCATCAAGAGATAAGCTGTCAGGAGGAATGTGGCACTCTGCACCATTTGTGGGCATTAAAACTTCCATTTATTTTCAAATATTTTGCAGAGCAGCCGGCACCAGGTGTATCAACCGTACTGAACTCGTGTCTGAGGGAGTTTTGGGATTTTGGAATGACTGTGCCACCCAAAGCACTGCAAGGCAAAAGAAGAAACATTCACTATTTACATTTTTCCTCCAGGTTCCTTTGCCCATGCAGTGTTTGTGTGGCACTTGCCCTGGTGAGTGAAGGCCTGACTGTTCTGCGTGGCACTGAAACACGTCCTTAAGGCTCCCTGAAATGTAGAAGACAGGGATCACAAGTCCTTCCTGAGCAGCCAGAACAGAACCCATTAAGGTATTGCAAGCCATGCAATTCAATGGCCCTGAAAGTATAATTTGATTATGATTCAGGAGGTTACTAAAAGGAAATCCATACCAGGCTGGAAGATAAGCAAAAGTGAGGAGTGTATTTACTGTGAGTGGTGAAATGTGAGGTGTGCGAGTCCCTTATCTCCTTTGTCTGCACTTTATCACCACTGAAGGCAAGTAAAAGGGGAATAATATCTGCTTCACAAGAGAAGATTGGATTAAGTTTTCCCAACGGTCTTGTGGGAGTTATTTCCATTTTGCTCCTGCCTGGATTAGCCTAATTCCTTCAGGCTGTTTCCACATCTCTACAGGAGAAGGTCCTGGCTCATGGAGGGGAGAGGAGCATGGTTGGGGGGGAGGAATTTGCCTTTAACTTCTGTAAAGGAATTAGGAGACCTACAACCTCCTCCCTGACTCTTTTACTTTTTGTTTGGCAGTGCTGTCTCTTGCAGGTGTTCGTTAGGATCATTATTTGTGAGAAGAAACCTGGGTGTGCTCATTTCCTGCTGAGGTTTCCCTCCCTGCTCTCACCTCCAGCTCTAATCCCTCTCTGCAGAGACCTGCCTGCCTCACTGCACGGCTTGGAAAACAGCCCCAGGTATTTTATCTCTCTGCTTTATCTCCTGCTCTGAACACTGAAAGGGTGCTGCTGCTGCTCCTGCGTGGTGGGACCCAGTCTCCATCAGTGCCTCCATCTGCCTGAGTTCCATTCTAGTGGGAATGCTGGTGCAAAGTGGTTCTCAGCCATGAGTGTTTGCTTCAGTTTGTTATCCAGGCAAAGGCTGATCATGGCCAGGAGATGATTTTATAGTTCATACACATTTACTGTCCAGATAATCCCGTTTTCCCCTAGCCTTTTTCACATATAACTTGCTTTATGTGCACGTGGGTGAAGAAGAGGGTGCACTTATGGAGTGTTCTGTTCTATTCCAGCTCAGAAGAAGGGATCACAGACAGACACTCATCACTTCCACCCAATTCCACACGGCCTGCAAATGGAACCGGGGAAAACCTCTGCGGCTCGTGGGCTCTGACAGGTACCTGCCAGGAGTTTATAACTGAAATGAAGGGCTGATTTCCCTGGTTTTTCATTTGGAGGAGGCAGGCAGTGATTCTCTGCTCGCTAATGGCCAGTGCTGACCAGCACAAGTGCCCATTCCTGCCAGAGCTTTGATTTTCAAGGACCACATGTTTCTTTTTCTACCATTTTTCTTATTTCTCTCTGCTTACTGTTGTAACTGCTGCATCTTCTCTGAGCTCCTGGGCACTACAAGGCATCTCCTAGATGTTAAATCTTGTCATTTTTGATAAATCTCTGTGAAGCACAGAGCTCAACTGAAACTGCAGCTCAGCATCCTGAAGTGCCAGTTCAATCTATTTCTAGCCTTGGAAAAAAATAGAAGGGGGGACAGCAAAAAACCTTGCAGCTTTATAGCAGTAATAATGGTGGGAATGAGTTGGGTTTCAGAAAATAATTTAATCCCTGGAGTACTGGAGATGGGTTTTGAGTGTCAGAGCCTAAGGTAGGGCAATATCCTCTTGTTGTGGCTTGTGTTAAAACAAAGAAACCTTCCTCTGAAAGTTCATTAAAGTTCAGTTTTATTTTACCATTTTCCGGACCGAAACCATAAGTGGAGCAGCTTCTGGAAATCCTGGGGATTGGTTTTGCCTTAGCACTGAGGGAACACCTGGGCACTGCGCTTGTATTGTTTTACCTGAGCCTGGGATCTGGAGGGATTCCTTCTGCTGGGGAGTGCCTTTGAAAGGATTACTCACCAGGAGAGCTGCAGAGAGCCTTTAAAGACAGAAATGGGGGCTGGCTGCCTCTTTTCAGCCCACAAAATCAGGTGTCCATGCCTCAGACTTTGAAATTTCCCTTTTGGTTTCACCAAAAGAGGACAAATCCCACTCCTGGTTTCACAACAGCGCGGCAGTTGGCATCACGTTAAATGTCAGGTGAATGCCACAGGCAAAGAGAATTAAAATCTGGCAGCAGCGTGTGCCTGGTCCCCAGGACCAGAGTTATTTCCTCACAGATGCTGATGAGCAGCTCCAGGCTCTGGCTGGGCTCCAGCTCCCCGAGAGGCTGAGGGCAGTGGAGTGTGCCGTGGTGAAACCCATCCTTCTGCTCCAGCCTCTCCATCTCAGGCACATTTCACACTTTGCTTGAGCTGTTTCAGGACAAACCCCTTCCTTTCACCTCTGGATTCCCTCTGTGCCCGGACACCTCTTTTGTGTCTTTGGGAATCCCTGGTTCAAACTCAGCTGTTCACCCTGATGTCTTGTCAAGGTTCAGGCCCTTCAAAACATCAGCCCTGTTTTAATATTTGGGTTGCTTCAGGTTTCCCTCCAAACACCACTCATTACTAGAAAATCTGCAACCACATCTTTAATTACATAGGATTTCCAGAAGTTCAGGTAAATGTGTCTAAGTGCATTTAGGGCAGGAATTAGGAATGAACAGGATGCCCACCTGTTTAGCATTCAACTTCATCCCTCCTAACTACCATTTTCACTCGTACTCCAGTTGTGACATATAAATCAATGCCCCCCAAATGAAATTGCTTTGTCTAATAATCCTTTGTGCCAGGGTTATCAATAGTTCATTAGTCTTACTTTGCATCTGTCAATAAAAGGTGGAATTGAGAAAGAGAGATCTCAGGGGGAGAAGTGAGTACATCCTCTGTGGAAGGTGTCTTCCACTCTGGCCACCCTTTGTCTCCACTTCATTCCAGGCTCAAGGATGTAGTTGTGCACCTGAATTTTGTTCACTTGAAACACTTTGGAAGCTCTCACAAGTTTTCATTTATTCCTGTAGAGCCCCAAAAGGCTCTTGAGTCTCTGATACCATGGCTGAAAACCTCCCACAACAGCTCCAGGAATGATTTAAATGCTCTGTTTTAGCTGTCCCTTGGGTTTTGCCACTCCTGCAAAGGCCACTTGTCCCTTCCTCGGTGTGGCCCTGCCCAGGTGACAGCAGAGCCCTGCCTGGGCCGGCCAGGTGCCCCTCACTCATTAGCCTGCTTTATGGAGCTTGACAGGAGACATTGGATGTTATCCCAGCAAGGTGGCACAGCTTCAGGCCATGAAATTTTATTCCCAGAATCTTGCCAAGTTCATCTGAGCAGCATTTTGTGTTCTGGTGCCTCTCACCCTGTGCCACTGAGCTTGAACAGCGTGCCAGGGTCAGTGTAGGTGCCACTCTGGGTCAAAGTCCACCAAAAACATCTCAGACCCTTGGTAGTTTCAGTTTTTTATTAATTAGTTACAACTCTGCATAGACTGACAAGGTCAACAAGTGAATTGTGTCATTCATTAGGTACTAAATAATTAGTGATGGCTCCTGGGATGCCACCTGATTCCTTTCATCCCCATTTTTACCTTGTTACAGCGAGTTTTCCCAATGATCATTTCACAATTCACCAAACCAGCAGGTGTGGAGCAAAAGCCAGGTCTGTGCAGCAGTGGGGAACAGGGCTGGAGCCTTGGCTGGGTGTCCTGGGCTGGCTCCAGCTGGGATTTCTGCTCCTGGAGGGATTTCTCACAAATACCTGGAGGCTGAGCCGCTCCTGCCGTCGTCCTTCAGCTCAGGAACCTCCGTGGAGCTGGGCTGGGGTGGGAGTTGAGTCAGCACATCCAAGAGAAGCAGAAAGTTTATTTAGCTCCATCAAGTGACCTCAGGGGATTTGTGGAGTTTGGAATAAAAGCCAGCTGGGTGAGCTAAACCCCTCTGGCCTTCTGGTGCTCCAGAAATGAGCTCTTGAACTCACACAGGCCATGTTAAGTTGAGCCAGGGAAAAGTTTTGACTGAGAAACTATTTGTCAGCATATTGTTCCCATGAATGTTTCATGAAGCCTTTGATTCCTTCGGATTTTCCTGCTTGGAGAACATTGATCAGGGTTTTGGGTAACACTGCTGCAAGAAAATTCTTCCTTCATTTTACTTTATGTCCTTTTTTTGCCAAAGGATAAAGAAGAGAGGATTGATAAGTTATAATGTCTACAGAATAAGAAAAAGAAATTCCTTTTGTTTCACTACTGCTAAAAATGAATTTTAAAAACTTCAAGCTGAAAGCAATGATTTATTTTTAAATCCCTCACAAGGTATATTTGCCTTTTTTTTAAAAGTCAGTTTACTTCATATGTAACTTAGAAAAGTGATCTGGTAGCACTAGCAGTTGAAAAAAAAAAGATTTGTACATAAAAACAGGGAGATTTTAAACTGCTTCTTGTGTGACAGTTTTGGATCAATATTTCATCACAGGAAGTCGGCGCTGTGACTTTGAGTCTCACTTTGCTGGCACAGGGAAGCTCTGCTCAAGTGTCACTCTTGCCTGGTTTTCTCTGCTGATAAAAGTTACCAGGGAGAATGAAAGGGGGCAAACGCTCACAGGTCTCTAGAAAAACACGCTGGGAATGAAAGGACAGTGGTTCTTTTTGAAAGGACATCTCTTCCCTCCTGGCTGCCCCCATCACGTGTCCCCCGTGACCGGCCCCGACGCTGGGATGCTTCCCCACGGGCAAACATTCCCTGTGATCAGCTTCTCCTGCACTTGCCAGCCACAATGTGGCACGGGCAGAGCAGCGCCATGGGCAGGTGATGCTCTGGGCTTGTGATGAATGCATGGAAATCTGTATTCATGAGAATCAGAGACGAGGAATTTCTAATCTTTCCTCTGCTCCAGGCAAAACGCCGATGCGATTCTCAAAGATTATTCAGTGAGTCAGCTCAAAGTGAGCTTTCCTCAAGTATCCTGGATTTTTTTGAATAAAACCTCTCCAGCCCAGGAGCTGAAGTGGTCTCTGGGGCTGCAGTGCTGTGCTGTGTGCTTGGCTGATGGCGACTGCAGGCACAGGCAGGACAAAACCACGGGAAAACGGGACAGTTAGAAGGTCAGAGGATATTTGGCACATCTATCACTGTCTGCTCCTTGCCAAGCGCTTCCAAACCCTGACTGTAGCTCTGACTGTCACACTGTGTTTGGAGACAGATCCAAGAAATGACTCAGGGCCCATCTGTGTTGCCAAATAACTTCACTCCGTTGTTTGCTGCCGGTCGCTGTCTGACTGCCCGTGCTGGCTGGTTTGGATGAGCCAGCTCCTTCCCTGCAGCAGGGCCTTCTGCAGGGCTGCTGTCACAGATGCAGAGCGTATCCCCATCCTCCTCCTGCTGCCTCACAGCTCTGAGCTGTGAAACATCCCTGCTGTCCTCTCTTGGGGCCACCCTGCTGTCCCCATGCTGCCGCAGGGCTGGCGTGAGGCCCTCAGAGCTGGGCCTGAGCAATGGCCCCCGGTCCTGGAGGCCAAAGAGGAGGAAATGGTCAGGGCCGGGCTGCTGAGGGCCCAGCAGGGAGCTCTGTCTGTCTGTGCAGCATTTCACAAGGGCATGGAGCGACAGAACAAAGGGAATGGATGTTGGGAAGGAATCCTTTTCTGTGAGGGTGGCAGGCCCTGGCAGAGGTGCCCAGAGCAGCTGTGCCCCTGGATCCCTGGCAGTGCCCACGGCCAGGCTGGACACTGGGGCTGGGAGCAGCCTGGGACAGGGGAAGGATGGAGCTGGATGATATTTAATGTCCCTTCCCACCCAAACAATTCTGGGATTTCAGGCCCCACTTTATTTCTGAGCTACGCAGTTTTAGTAACAATTTCAAATTTACGACACCCACTGAAAGTAACTCTGGATGGGAACACACAGCTATATTAGTTTTTTTCATGGTTTTATCACCAAATATAGCCTTTCCTAACAGCCTTTCTACCCTCTTGCCTCACAATTTATTTTTGAAAGTGCTATAAATAGGCAATGCTCTGGATTGGGTCAGTTCCCCAGGGAAATAAGTGCATGCCACTTTTATATTAGAGGTTAAATTCTGCCAGCCTTATACTCACTGAGGAGAGCTTTAGGGGAGGTGTAAGGCAGGGAAGAACTTGCTACTGTGTACAAATGTAATTTAACAAAGCACACCAACTGCATTTTTAGAAACCTTACTATAGGCTCAATTTATTTTGTCAAGTGACCACTAATTAATTTTATAGCTCTTAAAGAGAGTAAACTCTAAACTCTCTGCTATGACTCGGACCTTGATGTTAAAATAGAAGATCTGTGTGTGCTGGGCTTTCAGGGATGCTCTTGGTGTGGTGAGGGAGGTGGCAGGGCAGGGAGAGCCCCTTTGATCCCAGCAGGGATGGGGCCAGGGCTGCTCTGGCTGAGCACAGCACAAGCTCCTCTCCCCTGTTAGACTTGCCCACTGCTCCTGGCTGGTGTTGATGTCTTAGGATTTCAGCTTTTCTATTTTCCATATATTCATAATCCTGCAGTTCTTTAGTGTAGGACTCTGAACTCCACACTCAGTGCTGGCTGCTGCTTCCCCATTTTGGTCAGACACAACAATTCCTCTCCAGGCCTGGCAATCAAGGACCCCTCACTGCCTCAGGCCTGAGAGATGGGAACAAAAGTGACTTGGGGGAGCAAACTTGGGGTAAATGACTTCATTACCTGGAGCTGGAATTGAGAGATAAACCCCCAAAATGCAAATGGACCAAACTTAGAAAAGTGTGAAACCTGTGACCCATCGTCCATTTTGGGTGCAGCCCTCGGGGGGCTTTGTCTGCCCTAAATGTACCTGCAGGCCCTTCAATAAATAGAACAGCTTTTCATTCCCTTAATTCTGCCTGGCCTCTGTTTTTAGGTAAGCCCATCAAGGCATCAGTGTGACACCCTTCTTTCTGTGCCTCTCATCCTCTGGGGGTTGTGGAGAGGGATTCTCTGTGCAGGGAGACACGGTGTGAGGGATGTGTGTAATTATAGGGTTGTTGTTCCCAGAGAGGCTGACAGCTTGTCATGCAGCACGAGCCACTGGGTGCTGCTTCAGCTCTGCCATCTGCCGTGGTTGCCCTCTTCCCTGCCGACTCCCCGTGCAAGAATTGTGTTTTTCTCCATCCTCCTGAGCTTCCTGCACCACCCACCCCTGGTGCTGCTGCTGGGGCAGTGTCAGGTGAGCTGGATGAGGTGGGTGTAACCTCCCACAGGTTACCCACCCACTCCTCACTCAGGAATCTCACTTCTTCTTGATGTCTGTGAAGGCTGCCCTGAAAACAGAGAGCAGGAGAATAAAAGGATAAAAGGGATTTATTGAAAGGATCCAGCTGGGGCAGTGCAGGAACCCCTTGGGGCTGCACCCAAGTCAAACCCACAAATGGGCACAAAATGGATCCCGGGCACCAGGCCTCACACTTTGATAGGTTTGGGTCCATCAGCACATTGGAGTTCATTGTCCAATTCCAGCTCCAGCTGATGAAGCTCCATCCTCCTTGTTCCCTCTCTTCCTTCACTGCTGTTTCCACTCTTGGGCCTCAAATTTGTCCTTGGTCCCAGCTGGAAAGGAATTGTTTTGTGTCCCTGCTCTGTGCAGAGAGCTCCCCAACCCTGAATATGAAACCCAGAACTGTACATTAAACCAGCACAAGATCTGAAAAATATAAAAGCTGAAACTGAAGGTATCACTCTAATAAAGAAACCGAACAAAGTGAGATTTAAAGGAAGTGCCATCAGTCTCATGTGCTGGTGAGACAAAAATCCCTCTTCTCCTTGGCTGTGGGAATTGGACTCAAAAATTCAAGCAGACTTGCAGCCTTCTGTTGTGTGTAATGTAATTTACTCCTCTTTCATAATGAAAAATGTTTGGATACAGGTGGAAAAACCTCTTTTGACCTATTTTGGTGCTTGGTTAGATGACTTTAAAAGTCCCTTCCAACCCAAAGTATTCTATGACCCTGCAGAAGGTCGAAAGAAAAGCCTGACAGATGGAATATTTTGAAGGATGCTATTCCTACTTCGGTTTAGCAATCCAGCAAAGAAGAGAACAGCATGACTGGAGCTGAGGAGAGGAGTGGGGAGAGTGACTAACGAGCAGGAATCAGCAGCAGAGCAGCAGCCTGTGCTGCACCTGCACAGACAGCCCGAGGCCAGCGAGGGCCGTGGCACAGGCACGGCACTGGGCACGGCGTGGGGAGCACCATATGCACTGCAAGGCTGAGAGCAGCATTTTACACCGCCCTGCAGATGGGGGAAACAGCCCTGCCCTTGAGGAAGGTCAAAGAGAGGAATTGTTGAAGATGGGCAGCTCCAGAGTGCAGATTTTAGTTCAAGCACAGTGGGTTTGTGGTGATGAGGCACTGAGGGCGTTCTCAGGGACACGATGTGCAGGAGGGGATCTGGCACAGCCATGGGAATTTCTTTAGAGGAGAAATGAGGATTGACAGGCTTGCATGAAATTTAAAATAAAAAGAAGCCCAGCAAATTAGCACTTAGGATGCAGGTTTTGGATAGCTGTTTTCCTGTGTTCACTATATTCATGTTTTAGGTGGTGTTTGAAGGAATTATTTCAAACAGGGATGGAGCTGAATGACAACAACACAAAATAGCCTCTGTTAATGCTGTTACCATGTTTACAAGCTATTTAATGCTACTTTTTTTCTACTAAATGTATTTTCTTCCCAATTTTGAGTTTCCCTGATTGGCTGGGTCTGTTCCACTTGGGATAAAGCAGAAGATGCAGTGTGTGGTAGATTAAACAGCCTGTGGGATGCAGGGTGAGGCCCCTTCTCCAAGCCAGGCAGATTTTACATTATTGTCTTTTCTGTGTTTTGTTTTCCTTTCTTTTTGTTTCAACTGAATGCCTCTGGAGGATGAAGGATGGGGTACTTCCCTGACCTGCTTTTCTGCCTCTGTCAGGGAGAGAATTCATGGGAATTAGGGAGAACTCGGAGAGCCATGGAGGTGTTGGACAGATAACCCCCAGGTCAGGGTGGTCTCTTCCCAGGATCCCAGTCTGGTGAACCTGCTGCCTCCTTCAGGTCTCTGACTTTACCAGGAACATAAAATGAGGGCTGTGAATGACCCCAGTGTGTGACTTCTGGTTTTGCTTGCTCAATTTATTGGAAGTGCTCAAGGCCAGGTTGGATGGGGCTTGGAGCAACCTGGGAGGTGCCAGGGGGTTGAAATTTGACCTTTAAGGACCTTTCCAACCCAAAGCATTCCATGATTCTGTGCTGGGAGCTGAGAGCTGGAAGCCATCAGGAATTTGCTGTTGGCACTGGAGGGGTGGAAGCAGCCAGACACCCTGACACGAAGGACATCAGCACCCCGAAGCCAGGTAGGACATGAGGGCTCGGCTGGAAAAGCTCCACCAGCATCACAAAGCTTTAAAATCCATTCAGTGGCAACTGCAAAATGTTTTGCATAAATTCCTTTTCTTCCTGCCTAAATGTGAACGCATCCAGATCAATCACCGAGCTCGAAAATCTGCCTGGTTCTTTTGTGAACATCCTGCTTTGTTATTCCTTTCATTTGTCTTGCACAGAACAAGCCAGCGCCGAGAAAATAACTTATTGTGGATGATCAGAAAGACCTTTTTTTCCCTTGCTTTTCAAACAGCAGTACACAGAAATTGAATGTTGTCTGTACACAGAGTTGCTGTTTTCCATATATAACCAAGGTGTCACGCAGCTCATTATTTCAGGAAAAAATCAATGTCAACAACCAAGGCTTGTGGTTGTTGTTGAGTTTATTAAAAGCAAAAACGTTTGATCTCTTGAAGAACGAAAAGAAATCAGCTCCTGGATTTTAGATTTTCTTTTCTGCACTTGGTCTTCTCAAAAAGCATCAGAAAATGAAAAATCTAAGGTGACATCCTCCGTTCTCGTGGCCCCTAATAGCCAGTCACTCCACCAGTTTTTCTAAGTTTATCTTTAATCTACTATTCCCAAACTAATTAGGGACTGAATGTCTTTGGACTGATTTTCATTTTGTCTTGAGTTATTGTGACATCTTTACTACAAATTCTTTCCCAGTCTAATTAAATTCCTGCAGCATAAATGTCATTATTCATATCATCACCTGTGGTAGCCTGACTTTGCCTCAGTCTCCTGACGAGGGACTGCCTCCCTTCCTTCCTGCTTCATATTTGAAAAGTTTGGCTTGAGGTAAGAACTTCTCCAGGCTTAGCACAGACAGGGAATCCATTAATATCTAGGAATTCAAATTGGGGGGGTTTAATTAGGAAAAAATCCAAACTTATATTAGTTTTCAGAAGAATATTTCAGACCTGTGCCTTTGTCACCTGGAGGCTGAGGGCTGGGTCGTGCTCTGAGCCTGGCCCTGAGCTCCAGGACAGGCAGACAGCCCCAGCACAGCCACTCAGCCCAGAAATCCCCTGCTCTGCTCTGAAACATGGTGCAGGGGCTTATCTGCTGAATAAAATCCAAATGAGAAATGTTGATACTTAATGAAATATAAGTTTGAGGATTTCACAAAAGAAATCTGCTGTCGCTGCTTTAATTTATTAGGGGAGAGTTATGTGCAGATGGTATATACAGAGTTATTTCCTGACTGTACTCCAGAGTAAGTTGATTTGTGGTTTAATGACTTTTATCAAAATGAAATAAGCGTTTGATCTTTGGATTTGATCTGGCTATATCTGCAGCTGCTACACCACTACAGCAATTACTTCCAAACTGGGCTTTTTGCCCAGGCAAATGGAGTTCGTCCTTGTTTCATGTCTCATTGACTGTCCTGATAATACACACAGTGCTACTGTAGGTTTTTTCTTCCTCTAAATTTGATAGGTGTGAAAGTAAGAGAGTAATTCCCTTTTTATTTTAGTATCAGTGTTGTTTTATTATAATCCATTCGCTACTCTGGTTAATTTTATCTCGAAGCTGCTCCTCGCTAAAATTCAATACAAGAATGTGTAATTTTCTCCACATAATCCTGCTATGCCCCTCTATAGAGAAACAAGAAATTCATTTATGAATTCTAAATCTCAGACCCCTCGTGGTAATCTTCACATCTGTCCATGTGGTTTAGGGATGGGTTTGCAGTGATATGTTGTGCACCCACGCTGGGCTAAATCCACTCCTAATGGATTTCAGTGGAAGGCGATGGACTTAGACTTGGAATCAATTTACCCCCATGTATCCATCTCTGAAATAGAGTTGGTTTGTTGGGTTTTTTTTTCTGTTGGCTAATTAATTCCTGTCAGATTGAAGCTGTTAAGGTTAGCAATTCTTTTTCCAGGACGATACTTCATTCTTTATTTACTGCTCAGGCCAAGATTTGTCCGAGTTCAGCCTCAAAAACTCCTGGCGGGAGGAGCTGGTTGTTATGATTAAGAGTTCTTGGGGCTCGGTGCTGCCAGCTGTGACTTCCTGAGGAGCTCCTGCTGCATTTTGAGCAGAGAGTGGGAGCCAGGAGCTCTGAGGTGGCTGGCAGCCAGTTCACCTGGGCCAGGGCAGCAGGAGGGAGCCGCAGGTTTGCTGTGCACTCTCTGGATCAGGCCGTGCTGGATGAAGATGTTCTGGAAGCAGCCTTGGTTTGGAGCCAGCAGGTCTGAAATCTGCCGATTCACAACGGCAACGAGAAGCAGTCAGAAGGAATTCTAAACCAAGGGAAAGATCTTTGTTGTCCCCTTTTTTCCAGTCACTTTGGGATAGGGCGCTTCACGCTTTGCATGGCTGGAAGGTAGCTTTGAGACGATCTCTTTTTTTTTGGCTGGATATTTCTTAGAGATAAGCAATGAAAATGGCAGTAACTGGGAAGTGACTGGTGGATGAGCTGCCTGGAGATTTGCAGTGCTACCAGAAGCTCTGTGAGAAGGCTCAGCCTCGGAGCTGGGGAAGCTTTTCCTGTGCCAGGGTTGCTGCTGCATCTTCAGCAAATCAAACTCCTTGCACAGTACTTGCTCCTTAATCCAGGAAAATTAAAGCACCAGCCACAGCTACACTGTCCAGCCATCTGCTCTCCCAGGTGCTGCCATGCCTGAGCAGACAGGGAGGGATGTGACCTCGAATCCCGCTGCAGAGCTGGGATCATTCCCAGCACAGGCCCAGCCTTCAATCTTCTGCATGGCATCAGATAAAGTAAACACCAAGATTTGATGGGAGAGCATATGTCCATTGCATAATTCATTAGAGTTCTTCTCCACAACTATTTTTAGGTATTTTCCAATCAGAAGTAGAGGATGAGGATTATTCAGGAGAAGAAAAATGTAAGAAAATAATGGGGGGTTTAGAGAGATGTCTAGGTACTTCTGGGACTGAGATCTGGTCATTTGGCTGTTTGTGTTTGGTTTTTAAATAATTATTTCTGTCCTGGACAATTCCACAGTCCTTCATGACAGCTTGGCAGTGGGATGGTGTAAATCCAACAGCAGAATGGGAAACCTGCTCCTTTTTTATTCAGCACTGCTGCTAAAACCCCTCTCAGGCCAGACACCACCTCACATCATTTCTATATCACTCTATCACCCTGAATGTGGTTATTCCCAAATTCCAAATACGTCCAAAACCATTTCCCCTGTGTTTTGCAAAGCATCCACCGAGTGTTGGTGGGACACAGCGAGCAGAGTTGGCGCTTTCCGTGCCCACGGTGTGCAAAACACCTCGTAACTGCAAATCATCACAGCTGCCACAGCTTCTTCTCATGTGTCAGCAGGCTGTGAGCCACATCCAGGTTGTGTGAACACCTGGGATTTCCTGGGTTCCCGAATTCAGGCAGCACCTGCGCCCTTTGCCGAGCCTCCTTCCACCCCACACGTGCAGGACGAGTGGGCTTGCTGTAAGAAAGCGAGGACAAAAATCCTAACAAAACCCCAAACCCCATGTTGTACAGCGTGAGTCACTGACAAGAAATGGAAGGAGGAGTTATTTTGAGGCTTTTACATCTTCCCCATTGCTAGGAGACAGTTCCTGGGCACGCAGAGCTCGTCAGGCTCCCACAGCTGCCTCCTCCTCGGTGCCGCCGCGTCCAGGGCGATTCAGGAGCAGCTTTGAGGGAGACAAGGAGAAGGAAATTGGGATGGGAGATTCTTTTCATGTCTCCGTCTCTCTGTGACAAATGCAGAGGGCAGTGGAGGCAGCTGCAGGTGCCAAGGAGAGCCTGAAATGTCACCTCAGGCCGACCTCGGTCACTCAGCTTTCGTGGCCTGCTCTCTGCAGAGCGGGTAACAATGTGGTTACACCACACTGGGGCCAGGTTTGTAGTGCTTGGGAAGGTGCAGAAATGCAGCACTGCCAGCCAGGTTTGGGCTTGTCCCTGATGGTCAGTCCATGCACATCATCACCTGCTAGAACTTCAGTCCCTCAGGGCAGCCCTCAGGGAGCACACTGATGCCTTCAGGTTGAGCTTTTCTATTTTCCACATTCTGTGCTGGTTCAGTGTGCAGTTCTGGGTTAATATTCAGGGTTGGGGAGCTCTCTGCACAGAGCAGGGACACAAAACAATTTCTAGCTTGGGATCAAGGACAAATTTGAGGCCCAAGAGTGGAAACAGCAGTGAAGGCAGAGAGGGAACAAGGAGGATGGAGCTTCATCAGCTGGAGCTGGAATTGGACAATGAACTCCAATGTGCTGATGGACCCAAACCTATCAAAGTGTGAGGCCTGGTGCCCGGGATCCATTTTGTGCCCATTTGTGGGTTTGACTTGGGTGCAGCCCCAAGGGGTTCCTGCACTGCCCCGGCTGGATCCTTCCAATAAATCCCTTTTATCCTTTTATTCTCCTGCTCTCTGTTTCCAGGTCAGCCTTTCCAGACATCAACACGATCAGCACCAGCCTCAGCACCTGTGATCCCAGTGTTTAAAATTCTCAGTTCTCACCAAGAATTATTCACTGGATGCCCAGTTTTCATAAGGCACCTGAGCATGGGCTGATTGAGGCTGGGGTTGGAAATGGACAGATCTGCTGGGCTTGTCTCATGGGTGGGCAGAGCCTGGAAAAAACCAAAGCTGTCATGAGAACACGGGAATTTGTCACCCAGACGGGAGCTGCTGAGACAACTGTGGAGTATCTCGCACTGTATTTTTCACACCAATGCCAGATGGCCAGGAATGGGATCCCCCATGTTCTCCTCCCAGTCTGAGAAGACGAGAAAATAAACAAGGAAAATGTCTGTGCTGATGGCATCTGTTGGCTCCCTCATAAGGTGAGTCACTGCTTTTGATTGCTGAAATAATTAGGATTTCTTTCTAATTGCATTCCCCTGTTAACCTTTCCTGCACCGCAGATCCCAATTATGCTTTTAGTTCCTGGCAGGGGCTTGGACCTGGATGATCTTTAAGGTCCATCCCAACCCAAACCATTCTGGGATTCTGTGATTTTATGATTTTGTGGCAAATGAGACTTGGCAGCAATTCCAGGCAAGGACATTTTACACCAGCTGTGGTGTGGAATCCCATCCCTCTGCTCTCTATCACCTACAGGACCATCCTGGGGTGATCAAGACTCAGTTTCTTCCAGCTCAAGGACAAGAGTGCACAGAATTACAGGAGAAGAAACACAGGGCAGAAATCTGTGGAAATATTTCAGTGTGAGGTGCTCTGCATCAGGTTTTATTTTGGAGGTGCTTGACACAAAGAATCCATGCTCCCTGAGATCCCTGCATTCCTGCCATACAAATGTGCACCTACATTTATTTTTAAACTCTTACATGCAGCATTTCCTACCTGGCTGGTGCACCAAAGCAGTTTTTTTCCTTAGCAAATAAGGGGAAGAGCTGTCTAAGTATAAACGTGTTTCTTAACAGCCCCGTTTGTGACAAAATTGCCAAGTAAATCTTCACACGACACCGGGCTGCGAGTATTCGAGTCACATTTGGACAGCAAAGCCCACTGCACGCAGCCTTCATTACAATATTTCTCTCAAGCACAGCCTGTCTCTCATGTTTTTCTGAACATTGTTTAAAGAACTGATGAAAGGGCTGAAAACTTCTCAAAGTTTCCTTTTCTTGGGTCTCTTCAGCTCAGTCTTTCATCGCTCAGTCAATAAACAGCGGAGGACTCTTCTGAGCTGCAGTGGGAGCGAGGAGGAGGAGAAGGGGAAATTAATGATATCACCAAACTGAACTCTTTCAAGTTGCCTTAAATTGCAGAGGGCACAGGGAGCTCATTCAGTTTTAATTCTCTGATCTCTCGCTGTCCCCAAGGGGCCAATCTGCCTCTCCTCCCACGCCACACGCAATTTTCCCGGGTGGGTTCCTGGCTCCTTGCTCAGGGCTCCTGTGCTGTGCAGAGCCCTTCCAGAGGGATTTGGGCAGTGGAACTGCCCACTGAGGTGGTCACGCTGCCCTTGGGCACCACACAGGGCTGATCCTGTGCGGGGATCTCCTTAACCCTAAGAGACCCCACAATGCACAGAACAGTCCAGGTTTGCAGCCCGTGCTGCTGAAGGAGTCTGCAGTGGTTTGTTGGTGTTCTCAAGGCAGTTTATCAGTTCCTTATCAAAAGTAGATTTCTCTGCCCTGCCAGGGTTGGCACAGAACGCGTCCAGAGACACACTGTGCCCGCCCCGGGTGAGCTGTAATCTTTTATACT
>VXBU01008522.1:63976-80883 GCA_013400315.1 Bombycilla garrulus
TTTTCATCTATAATTACTGCTATTCTACTCTTCAAACTCTGGTGACTTGCAGTTCTTCTTATAAGTTAGTAATTTGTCTCATGGATTAAAATCAAAACCACAGGCACTCCCAGTATCAATCCAGGTTCTCCAACACCTCTGGCAAGGCTGAAAAGCCTCCTGACCAGGGTTTGGATCACTCTGAGATGCCACAGGAACCCCCTGGGTTCCAACAACCCTGCGCCCTCAGGCCCCTGGTGCCCTCAGCTGCACGTCTGTGAATGGCGGATCACGGGATCCCGCACTGATTTTAGCTGGAAGGACCTTAAACCTCCTCCCATCCCACCCTGCCACGGCAGGGACACCTCCCACTGTCCCAGGCTGCTCCAACCCCCTCCAAGCTGGCTTTGTGCACTGCCACAGCTGCTCTGGGCAGGTGAGTGCCACATTTCCAAGCAGTCCAAAGTTAAACGAGAAAAACAACAAAACCTCCAAAAATTGCTGCTGTCCGTTGAGGAGCTTCAGCTGAAGGCACCAAGCATTCCCTGGCTGCCTTTGTCTCATGGGAAAGATCAGTGCAAGGGGCTGAAAGCTGCTCAAAGAGCCATTCCCACCGTGGAAAAGCCTGAGGATTATCATCACAACAGGTCCCTGGGCAGAAACATGAAGCATAAAGCTTTAAATTCAAGTCACACTGATAAGAATAACAAATAAAGAGACAAAATTCCCTTAAAAATAGGATTACAGAGGCCGTGGGGAAGAAATATTTTAAAGGAAGTTAAAGAGAAGTTAATCTGCTTTTATGTAATTTGTTTTCCTATTCTTCCCGAACTGGCTTGCTTTGGAGACAGCTGCTTTCAAGGTTTACAGCCGTGCATATGGCTGGGAGGGCTGGAATTGGCAGCCCTCGGCCTGACAGAATAATGGCTAACTGGAAAAATGGCTGGGTAGATAATTTACAGATGATACGACCACATCAAACCCGGTGAAACACAACCCATTCATTTTTACAGCCTCCAGATTGCTGCCTGTTGTGATCCGTCCCTCCCGACGGCTCTCCTGTCACACAGGATTGCTTTCCCATGGAAATCCTCATTCCTGGGGGGTTGTGGGGCAGGATCCTATGGGATTCCTTGTTCCTGGAGAGTTGTGGGGCAGGATCCTATGGGAATCCTCATTCCTGGGGGGTTGTGGGGCAGGATCCTATGGGATTCCTTGTTCCTGGAGAGTTGTGAGGCAGGATCCCATGGGAATCCTCCTTCCTGGAGAATTGATGGGGCAGGATCCCATGGAAATCCTCATTCCTGGGGGGTTGTGGGGCAGGATCCTATGGGATTCCTTGTTCCTGGAGAGTTGTGAGGCAGGATCCCATGGGAATCCTCCTTCCTGGAGAATTGATGGGGCAGGATCCCATGGAAATCCTCATTCCTGGGGGGTTGTGGGGCAGGATCCTATGGGATTCCTTGTTCCTGGAGAGTTGTGAGGCAGGATCCCATGGGAATCCTCCTTCCTGGAGAATTGATGGGGCAGGATCCCATGGAAATCCTCATTCCTGGGGGGTTGTGGGGCAGGATCCTATGGGATTCCTTGTTCCTGGAGAGTTGTGAGGCAGGATCCCATGGGAATCCTCCTTCCTGGAGAATTGATGGGGCAGGATCCCATGGAAATCCTCATTCCTGGGGGGTTGTGGGGCAGGATCCTATGGGAATCCTCATTTCTGGGGGGTTGTGGGGCAGGATCCCATGGGAATCCTCATTCCTGAGGGGTTGTGGGTCAGGATCCCATGGGAATCCTCATTCCTGAGGGGTTGTGGGGCAGGATCCCATGGAAATCCTCATTCCTGGAGAGTTGGATATGGATGGGGCAGGATCCCATGGAACTCCTCGTTCCTGGAGAGTTGTGGGTCAGGATCCTATGGGATTCCTTGTTCCTGGAGAGTTGTGAGGCAGGATCCCATGGGATTCCTTGCTCCTGGAGAGTTGTAGGGCAGGATCCCATGGAAATCCTCATTCCTGGGGGGTTGTGGGGCAGGATCCTGTGGGATTCCTTGTTCCTGGAGAGTTGTGGGGAAGGATCCCATGGAAATCCTCATTCCTGGAGAATTGATGGGGCAGGATCCCATGTGAATCCTCATTCCTGGAGAGTTGGACATGGATGGGAGCCAAAGCACCCCCAGGGCTCTGCACATCTGAGGTGCTGGGTGCCCCCAGGGCTGTCACACATCGCCCATTCCTCTCCCAGCCCTGCGGGATTTCCTGGATTTGGGCGGCCCAGCAGGTCTCAGACATCCAGCTCTCTGAGCTGTCCTTGCTCCAAAAGGAACCAAACAGCCCTTGGTTTCCAGATTTCCTCGTTGTCTGGGTTTGAACCCAAATTTCCTAAGGTGGAGCAAGCACAAGCCCAGTGATAAAGCAGAGCTGGGGAACACCAACAGTCTTTAGAGCTCTGCAGATATTCCTGTCTTCCCTGCTGGAAAATTGTCTGGGAAAAGCTGCCTTTCAAAAAATGAGTGCTTTTCTGAATGCAGTGTGATTTTAGATCTGGGCAGAACGTCTTTGTGCTGCTTTTCTCCCTCAGTTTTTCTCAATGGGGGAAGTGACAGTAAAAAGGGAGAGTGGGAACCATGGAACACAGACATGGAATCTGGAAAAATGGTTTTTTTTCTATGACCTGGACATATTTGACCTTGAAGTAAAAGTCTTTTTATACAAATCTCCATTTATTATGAACACAGCAGTTGTTATTTTCTCCTCAGAAAAAAACCCAGAAGGGTTGTGTTAAACCTTCTGTTCTTCCCTCAGAAAACAGGGATGTGGCAAAGCCCAAGGACGCCGCGGTGATTCACGGTGTGGCACACAGGGACGTCTCCGTTCATTCCTGGGATTTCAGAGGAGGCTTCCTCAAAAATTCCCTTGAGGTGGGCTGTGAAATCCACCCTGCTCCTGTGTGCTGGGAATTGTCAGTGTTGCAGGAACAAAGGGCAGCCCTGGCCTGAGGCTCAGCCGTGTTCTGCCGGGCTGTCCTAGGTTACAATGTAAAATATTCCAGGTCTGTATTCCATCTCCATCTTCATGAGCTGTTAGACCAGGAGGGGCAGTGTTTTCCCTGCCTCCTTTCCCGGACTATCTCCTGTTAATGGGCCCATCAATGACTCATGGATAACTTCCCTCAGGAGCCATTTCTGTTTAATGGGAAATCAAAGACCCACCACATGATTCATTAATGACATCAGCCCATTGTGAGATGCTCCGCCCAGAGGGAGGAGCCAAGCATTCCCACCTGGATATAATTTGGGCATTTGGGACAGAACAAGCTGCTCTTACCCACTGGCTTCCAGAGAGCAAGAGCCACCAGACCTTTCTAGAAGATCACCACTTCATCTGGGCTGCTCCCACCACCCAAACTAGCAGGGTGTCAGGTTATATTCTGATTGTCAGTGGTTTTGTTTTGTATTACTTGCATGTATTTTACTTTTTTCTATTATATTGTGATTCTGACTTGGAGTCTCGCTGGTTCTGCTTTTACACCAGCACACCCGGGCTGAGGATTTGCTGAGGCTCAGCCCCTCAGGTGTCATCTGTGTGTCTGTCCCTCCCGCAGGGAATTCTGCAGGAGCTGAATCCTGGTGGGATCCTGATGGGGTTCCAATGAAACCCTGACGGGGTCCTGATGGGGTTTTGATGGGGTTTTGATACGATCCTGATTGGATCCTGGTGGGATTTTGATGGAATCGTGGCAGACCCCTGGTGGATTTTGATGGGACCCTGGTGGGATCTTAGTGGGATCTCAATGGAATCCTGGTGGGATCTTGAGGGGATCCTGATGGAACTGTGGTGGGATCCTGATGGGATCCTGGTGGGATTCACCTTCCTGGGCTGGAGAGGTCCTGCAGTGCTGGAGCTGTGCTGGATTGATGTCTCCAGCTGCAGAGCCGCAGCCTGGGCTGGCACAGGAGACACTCCAGGGTGGCAGTGATGTGGAAGCTGCCGTGTCATTTCCAGCCCCGCTGCCATGTGTTCCTGGAGTGGAATCCAGAGCTCTGGAAATGCTGCTGAGGGATGTTCCCACTGACCAGGCTGCTGGAGCTCCCCGTGAGCACGAGCTTTGCTGGCAGGACAGCAAGTGCAGCATTTTCAGCTCTTGGCTCGTGCACAGCGGGGGATTACTGTGAGCTCACACCAGACTCTGCAGCTGGAGTGAATGATTTGCTCCTGCACTGTGGGACAGCCTGGCCTTCTCCCTGGGATGGAACCTGCTGGCTTCACCCTGTGCTTGACACACGCTGCGCGCTTCCAGAGAATGTGGGATGAGGGAAATCTCCAGCTTTTGTAAGAGAAATACTCATCCTTTTTTTTCTTTTTTGCTGTTCTCACTTGCAGCACCACCAGCTGGTCCAGGAGTGGAGTTCAGAGGCAAACAAGGCCAGGCTGCTCTGCTCCAACAGGGACAAACTTCAGATTTTCAGTTCCTCTCTCCAGGTAGGATTTCATTGTGAAAGGGTGCCGTGGATATTCAGAAACATGGAAACAATGTTGTTATTACCTGCAGCCCCAGCAGCTGGGTGAGGAGAGCAGGAAGGCATTGCCCAGATGTGGGCAGCTGTGTGGCACAGAAATAGATGGATTCTGGAGCCATGGATCACTGAGGACAGGTTGTTGCTCTGTAGACAGGGGAAGGGCTGGGTGCAGACTTGAGACAAGCTTTGTACCGCTCTAATTTCAGGGGGATGAAACTATTTTATAGCAGAGACTGAAAATCTGTGTGGGAAAAGGTGTGAATGATGTCCCTAGAGCCTGGTGTCCATTCCCTGTGCCACTGATGAGTAGGACCATGGGTGTGAGTTTCACTTCCTTTTTTCTCTCCTTAAACAAGGATTAGTGTTTGGTTTGAGATTCTAATATTTTATAAAATATTTTAATTAATATTAGTAAGACAACAGCCTGATTTTCAATGACCATTAAATTCCAAATGCTATCAAAATCTCCAGCAGCATCAAATCAAGCCCTAAATCCTAAAAGCTTTATACTTTTTCCCCAAAAATTACACCTTTGGAGCCGTGTTGTTCTTTGTTCAGCAATAAATGAGCAATTCCTGGAGGAATCCCAGTTGGGGATGTCCTGGCCCTCCCCTGGTGAAAGGCAGATTCTCGTGGCTGAATTACAGCCACTAAACAAAATGGAAATGTTGATGTTCATTATTGATTTTATCCTTTGCTGCTCTGGAATGGTGCTAGTGGGAGCTGTTGTAATCAGATTACCTTAAAACTTACTTACAGAATGAAGTGCTTAATTTATCCCCCCTTTTTCCTTTCCCAAAGCAATAGAACAGGAAGGGATCAGCTGTGCTCCTTGCAGAGCAGCCCTCCTCTTTTTAGTTTTCTTGCTGTGTTTGTGTAATTCATCTTTTATCACTCTCAGAATCTTTTTTTTTTTAAACATTTTGCATTTGTTATATCTCCTGAAGTAATCGCTCGTTTTGGTTATGGAATAGAATAGACCGTGATTGTTGGAAATATAACTGCAAAATGTTTCCAATTTCTGGGAATATCTATTGAAAAGCACATTTACCAAGCATCCATCTCCAGCTCCCCGTGCTGTCAGGTGACAGCTCCGTGTCTTTGGGATTCAAGTCAGCCAGGCTGATTCCAGTGGAACTGAGGATCTGGGAAGTGCTGCGTTTTGAGTGATATATCCTCTCATAATCTGGGAGGTTAAATGGTTTTCCTGATTTGATTCTTTACTGCCTTCCCCGTTTTGCATCAGAGGAAAGCAGCTGTGAAACGACAGCAAATCCAAGAGGCACATTTGTGTGCCCGCCCTGGGCTGGCTGAGGGACTGCAGGAGCAGGGGAAAGAGGAGCTGCCCTTTAATTGCCCCTCATTACTCCTAGGCTGTGGACAACAGCACTGGCGATTTCTGAGGGCACAGTGTCTGAGAAATCCATCCCCTGGCCCTCATCCCAGGCTGGTTGTGGGGCTGGAAGTGGCTCTGGCTCAGGGAGGATGGATGAGCATGATCAGAGAATCCCAGAACTGAGTTGGGAGGGACCTCAAAGCCCCCCCAGTCCCACCCCTGCCGTGGCAGGGACACCTCCCACTGTCCCAGGGTGTCCAGCCTGGTCTGGGCACTGCCAGGGATCCAGGGGCAGCTCTGGGCACCCTGTGCCAGGGCCTGCCACCCTCCCAGGGAACAATTCCTTCCCAAAATCCCATCCAGCCCTGCCCCCTGGCAGTGGGAAGCCATTCCCTGTGTCCTGTCCCTCCATCCCTGTCCCCAGTGCCTCTCCAGCCCTCCTGGAGCCCCTTTAGGCACTGGAAGATCTCTGAGGTCCCTCTGGATCCTCCTCTCCTCCGGCCTGAACCGCCCTGCTTCCCTCCTTCATGTGGAATGTGGCTCCCCGTCCTCCCGAGCCCCTGGTGGCACCTGATCCTGAGCAAAGACTCAGCCCAGGCCAATTCCTGCCAAAATCACGGAATCATGGGAGGCTTTAGCCTGGAAAACACGTTTAAGATCATCGAGTGCCACCACAAAGCAGCCCTGTCAGAACCGTGCTGCTGCCCAGGGATGATCAGCTGTGACCCTGCTCCTCCCCAAGTGCCACTCAGCAGGAGACAATGCCTTTCAAAGGAACAAGACTTTCACCTGTGGATTTATCAAATTTAACCCTCTCCCTGCAGGCGTGCCCTGCCATTCCTTGGCAGCAAGCAGCTCTGCCCCCAGCTCTTCCCCTCTCTCCTCTCCCTGACCACAGCTTTGGAGGGAGAACGGAGATTTTTGTGGCCGAGCAGATGGCAGCAAATCTCGATACCTGCACTTCACAGCCCGGCCCGTGGGGTTAGAGTGATGTATTCACTCCAGCACCTAAAGTCAATGAATTACATCCAACCCTGCAAATGGTCATAAATATGATCGTCAGTGTGAGCTGAGGTAATTGCCTGCTTTATGTATGTGTTTATCTCCCCTGCATTGCATACACAATGTGCATTATGTCAGGGAGATGACAAAGAGCAGCCATAATGCTCCTCAACTGCATATTTCTTCTTACTTTATGGCTGAGGCTGGGAGTTATCTTATGCAGAGTTGGCTGCAGTGGTTTAATATAAATTAACATACTTAGAAAATGTCAAGGAGCATTAATTGTCAATTTCAGAGGCCTACCTTGCTAAATACCAGTTCAGTTCTGAAGTCTGTCTCTGCAAGCTTAATATATGGAAAATAATGCTTATTCATGAATGGCTTATGTAACTTGGCATTAATTACGTGGCAGCAAGGCTGGCTGTCACAGATGGTCTCTCTATAAAACCAGGTGCCAAAAATAAAGTTCCAAGCCCCACCAGGGAGCTTCTGGGCTGGGTACTCAGCACTTTGGAAAACCAGGGCACATCACCCTGTGTGGAAACACCGACTTACTAACCTAATTCTGGACCCACTTTTGGCAGAGGATTGGCCTACATACAAATATTCCACATCAGCTCCTGCACCTCAAACGAGGGGATCCAGGGCAGAACCCGGTGTGCCCCCAGCACTCCCCCAACGCTTCCCACCTGGAGAACAGGGATGATATTGAATATTCCCCTTGATAAAAGGTGAAGCAAGCTGAGGTTTTTTTCCCAAAAATTAGGATTTTTCAAATTGCTGGCTGCTTTGCCCGCCCTCCAGCCTGAGCCGTGTCACAGCTGGGAGCAGCTGGTTGGTGTGGAGGTGCTCAGCTGAATGCTAATTGTTGATTAATAGAGCCCTGGGTTAGAAAACCCCAGTTCCTCTCTTTAGGTTTTTTTCTCCAAGCACCAGGAAGGTGCTGCTGTCTCTCCAAGGTTTCCTGCTCCTCATTCCAGCTGGGAGCGTGGCCAGCTCCACAGCTCCTGGGAACTCCCCTGCCTCCCTAAACAAAGTTAAGCAAGGCTGAAAGATGAGATTCAAAGGCATTTATTGATTTTGCTTTAATATTCTGTTATTTCTTTCCCATCAACGCGCTCTTTGCTTTATGCAGTGCACCGTGGTGTAAGTCTGTTCCCAGAAAATGATGCACATAATGTTATCTCCAGTGTGAGCACGTGGATATCAAACAAAATCCGGGCTGTAAATCACTGAAAATCAGGAATGGCAGCCCCATCCAGGCATCGCTGAGCTGGAGTGGGAAGAGCAGCCCTTCCTGAGCACAGAGGGCTGGGTTTCCTTGCCATCAGTGCATGCTGCAGTATTTGGGGCCCCAGAGCTCTGCACTGATGGGTTTCTATGGCAACTGCCTGGTAAAGCCAGGGGTGGGGGAACCTGCCCTGTACCCCCAGATTTTACCTGGTTTTGGGGTTTTTTTTGACCCTTCTTTCATGATTTCCCTCCGTTTTTGCATTGTTGCTGTTGAAATGCTTTCTGTGGTCCCTGAGTTAAGTCCTCCCCTGAGATCAGGAAAAACTGAGCCTAGAAATGCTCTTCTGGACTAACAGCAAGGGTTTCTTGCCCTGACCCCACTGCCCTCCTCTTCCTGCTGCTTCTCCACCCCCTACTCCTCCCATCCCGGGGTCCTGTGGGGGTAAAACCTCTCTCTTCAAATCCCAGACTGGTTTGGGTTGGGAGGGACCTCAAATCTCCTCCAGTGCCACCCCTGGCATGGCAGGGACACCTCCCACTGTCCCAGCTGCTCCAAACCCTGTCCAGCCTGGCCTTGGACACTTCGGGGATCCAGGGGTTCCCTGGACAGCCCATCCCAACACCTGACCCCCTGTGGGGACCTCCCGTGCCACTTCTAAATACAATAAATACAATCCTGTTTTGTCTTCTCTTGCTTGGAACCTAAAAAAGATATAAAAAATTTCTTCAGCCCATCTGCTTCAAATGAAACGCTGTGATAAACCCGAAGGAAGTGTAATTGAGAAGAGACAAGAGGAGCTCGCCCTGCGAACAGGGCGACGAGGAATTCTGGGATGGTGTCACCCCAAATGTCCCCACTGGCACTGGGGCAGCTGCTGCTGTCCTTGTGACCCTTTCAAACGTGTCTCTGTCCTTGTGGACGAGGCCTTTCCTCCAAGATCTGGGCCGAGGCAATGACAGAACCCAGCTCAGCCCTCAGGGCTGGAGGAGAACCGTCCTGAGCTGTGTCCAGCCCGGCTCTGGGGGCTGCCTCACCTTGAAATTGCCCATGAAACGGGAATCTATTGTTTCTCATGCTAATTAGGAACCCCACAAGTTTATTTAAAGGTCACTGGAAAGCCATGAGAAATATCTTAGATGTGAAAAGAAGAAAAGTCAAGCAGCCATAGGGGGTTTGGGTTATTTAGCTGAATGTTATTGCTAATCTTTAAGGTACTTTCTGAGATGTGCATTAAATTAATAAGGGAGATGAAGGAGTGTTTTAATATAACTTAGTGTGAAAGTAGCCCTCAGAATTTATTTTATTCATAGATTTTTGCATCAAAGGTCCTATAA
This sequence comes from Bombycilla garrulus, assembly GCA_013400315.1. Classification (NCBI taxonomy): domain Eukaryota; kingdom Metazoa; phylum Chordata; class Aves; order Passeriformes; family Bombycillidae; genus Bombycilla; species Bombycilla garrulus. The sequence goes on from VXBU01008522.1 coordinate 73,378, forward strand.
TGATTAATTTCCAAACTTACAGGTTTAAACAGCAAAATAAGAAATAATAGCTCCGAAGTTGCTTTGAAATACTTAATAAAATGGTGTTCTTTAGAGCACTAAATGGCCTCCTAATGCCACTAGCACTTCAAAGAACAGTATTCTTTGCAGTATTTCTATTCAGTTTTCTGCAGTTTGCAAAGCTGACTCACTGTACAGGGCATGGAAATATTTCCAAATGGGCAAAACCGAGGTATTGTTACATCCCAACAAAAGCCTGGGCTGGAAACCTGTGCTGAGTGCTTGGTAGGGCAGGAGTTAATTTGATGGTGCAGAAGGTTCCAGATTCCAGGAGAAACTCAAAGTTGGAAGGGATGTTGCTGTTCTGAGGGATGTCTGATGTGGGGCTGCTGCAAAGGGACTGACACAGCCCCAAATCTAAAGGTTTTTTGGTTTTGTTTTGTTTTTTTTTTAAGGAAAATTCGTGTCTTTCCATGGACAAAAACCACCTTCATATCAAAGGGGTGTAAAATCAGAGGTTCCAGCCTGGAGAGGGCACAAGTTTCCCTTTAATGGGTATTGGAGGGAGAGAAATTCCTCCTCAAATACCCTAAAATCAGAGCAGGACTTGGCCCCTTGCAGCTCCTGGGGAGGAGAGGGCAGCTGGGATCCAGGGTTGAATCCTGCTCCAGGAGGGCTCCTAATTGCAAATTCAAGCATGCAGAGGATTAATTGCCAGCAGGTGTCAAAGATAAGAAGTTCCTCTCTGATCTGGGCAGGGGGTAACTCTGAGTATTTCCCTGTATTGTTTCTGTTCTTGCCGTTGTTCAGGGGGACAGAAAATGAAAATCTACGCGAGGAAATGGGATAAAAAATTTTGCTGCTGTCAGAAAAGGAGAAAACACAGCGCGAGGCTTCAAAGGGGAGAAATTGTTAATTAGGAAATTACCGCTTGGAAAAAAATATAAACGGCGAGGTCAGAGAGTTGTGAAAAGGCAGCCTGGAGATTCATGACCTGCCCCGAGCCAGGGGTTACACACGACCCGCCCCAGCAATTTACTCGGGTTCCTTCCTCCTGGTGCTGTGGGAAAACGAGTGAATGCAGCAATTAGTGCTGCTGCTGATTGATCCGGGCCGTGCCCAGCTGCCCGGGCGCTGCCCTTGTCCCTCCAGCCCGGGGCACAGCGCTCAGCCTGGGAGGTCCTGCCACCCCTCTGCCCCTCAGGAGGAGCTGCAGGGCCTGACCAAGCTCTAATGAGGGGGCTGGTCCCTGTGGAGAGCAAACTGAGGGAAAAAAATAAAATATGAGGGCCTTTAGAAGTTGTTTTCCTGCAGCCCCCAGGCCCAGATTGTCTGGTTTTGTTGTGTTTGCTGGTGGCAGGGAGAGCGATTCCTGTTGATAGGAGCAGGGTGTGAAGCTGAGGGAAGAACCTGGGAGCATCCATGAAGGGGAAATCTGCTGGGAAGCAGCAACTCTGCAAATTCAGCCTTTTGTTTGCTCTCCACGCACACAAACAAACCCTGAGAAGGTCACTGAGAGTTGGGCTGTGCCAGGGGAGGGTCAGGCTCAGGAAAAGGTCAGGAAAAAGGAGGGAGCTGGCACTGCCCAGGGAATGGGCACAGCCCTGAGGCTGCCAGAGCTCCAGGAGAGTTTAGAAAACCCTCCCAGGGATGGCCAGGGTGGGATTATTGGAGAATCTGTGCAGGAGTTGGCCTCGATGGTCCTTGTGGGTCCCTTCCAGCTCAGGGTATTCCCTGACTCTCTGAAGGAACTCAGCTGGCCAGTCTGATACTGGTTTGGAGTTAAACCAGCATCACAACAAGAACAGCCAGGTTCGAGAGGAATGAATTAAAATCATGGAATGGTTTGGGTTGGAAGGGACCTTAAGCTCATCTCATTCCAGCCCCCTCTTGCAGATCCTCAGGACACACGAAATGCATCATTTCAATCGTCATTTAATATTGACAGAAAAGCCATGGCACCCCTGTAATGAAGCACAGCAGGGCATGAAATAATTAACTGTAGTCAGAAATAATTAATTAAGTGCCCCAGTTGGCTGATGGGGCTGTTCCATGGTCTGGGTGTGTCTGAGGCAGTGATGGTGCCCTGAAATGTGGTTTGATACAAAAGTCACAAACTAACGTGGCTTTAGGAGTTTTGCCATCACCCTCAGCAGAAGCTGAGGCACGATCATTATTTGGGATCCTCTCTGCAGCATTTCTAGGGATGGAAACGGCCAAGTGGGGCTCTGGGGTTTGTTTGAGACAGAAGAAAAGCGTTGCTGCAGCCTCGCGTGCCTCTGCGAGCAGAAGGCTCCCGGCCCACGCACCCTGTAAAAATTCCAGTGCTTGGGTTTAAATTAGCAGCCAGCTCTTTGCCAAAGCTGAGGGGAGGAGCAGAGCAGGCAGAGTGGGAATTCGGGAGTGCCTGAGCTCCTCACAGACCCCGGGCTGGCAGCACAGCGGGCAGGACGCTCATCCTGAGCGGGAGACACTCTGAGCTCTGAACAGCCAGCCAGGAAAGGACAGATCCCTCTGCTTTCTGCTCTCCTCCTGGTGGGGCTGGGCAGCCTCGGTGCATTCCCACACTGAAACAGTGCTGAAATGCCGCTTCATGGCATTCTCCAGTCTCCCTTCTTCCTGTAAATATCACTGTCAGCTCAGGAACAGTCATTAGCAATGAGGCCATTGAGTCCCAAGATATGAAGAACAGTTTTTAATTCCTTTCATTGCACTAAACCAATTTCTCAGGGATATTATGGAAATCTTTGCATACCTAAAGTAATTAAGGAAGTATTCCAGATTGATGCGGTGAGGTTTTTCTTTACTTCTCTCGAAGAAGGCTGCTCTGAGGAGCCACTCTCTTGAAAAAGTGTGATGACAAAGTGCTCTGCTCAGTCTCTACATCCGTTTTGGACCATGTTGGTGGAATCAAAGTAGCATTAAGTGTAGAGGAAGCTCTGATGGGCATTTTGGATTTTGACAGCTGTCCTTGACATCATGATGGACAGGGGGACTGGCTTCCCCCTGCCAGAGGGCAGGGTTAGATGGATATGGGGAAGGAATTCCTCCCTGTGAGGTGGGGAGGCCCTGGCACAGGGTGCCAGACTGGGAGGTTTGGACAGGATTTGGAGCAGCCTGGGATAATGGAAGGTGTCCCTGCCCATGGCAGGGGGTGGAACAAAATGAGTCTTTCTTTTCCAACCCAAACCATTCTGTGATTTTTATGATCATGCTTGTCCGTCCTCCCCGAGCCCAGCCAGGTAATTCCTGTAGTGCAAAGCTGGTTCATTTTCCTGAGCAGGAGAGGCAGCTTCCCATCTGGATAGGTTTCTTTTTCTTTCTTGCTGTAAGAGGAACACGCACTCAAGCAGAATTTGAAGTCAGTGGCAGAAAATAAGGCAGGAGAGCACATGAGGGAAACTGAGGGGACTGTGCAGGTGCGAGGAGTGGATGGAATAGCAATGAGGGAGTTCGAGAAAAGACCGGGAATGTGTAACACCAAGGAGTGAAAGATAAGCAAAGCAAAACATCCAGGGCTGACAGTATCCCAGCAACAATAAATTCTGTGTGTGATAGGGCCGGCTGAGAGAGCTGGGGACTGACAGCTCTCTAATCTCCTGCCGAAATCCCTGCTCGCCGTTCCCCGCAGGTGTCAGGTGTGAGGCACACCCGGGCTCTTTGTGCAGCATTCCCAGGACGAGAGGGAGGTGACACCAGAGCCGCGATCAGAACTGAGAATTAACTTCACTCCCGGCTCAGGTGGAAGTGCTGCCACTGCTGCTGGGCGATTCTGGGGTTGTGTTTTCTGCCCAGAGGTGATGTTGGCCTCAGCCCGGCTGCTCCCGAGGAAAAGGAGAGGCTGGTTGCCACGGGGATCAGTTTATCAATGTAACAGGGCCTCTGCAAGCTCAAATAAATGAGAATTTCCTGTGGGTGAGCATCTGAGTGGCAGTAAATGGTATCAAAGAGAAGATCTGCACATTTTTTTGAGGAAGAGGAGACAGGAGGCTCACGCAGGTGGACTGAGGCAAGCTGCCAGTGCCAGGAAAGAGAGTGATAAATCGATGTCTTGGAAAAGCCTGAATGGAGGAATAATAACCATCAACAGCAGAAGACATTGAATGAGATGGATTCTCACCTCTAGAAGCTTCCTATGTTTATTATTGATGGCACCGCAGGTTTTATTTCTTTGCTTTTTGTACTTTTCAGTACAATCTGGTTAGGAATTCAACATGCCAAGGCGGGTGATGGAAGGGTTCTGGAAGGAAAGTGAAAAATGACATAAATGAGCTGCAACAACAGCCCTGCTCTGGCAAGGAGAACAAGGAACTGGAGGTAATCCTACATGACAAAGGCTTTGTTTTCCTAGTTACCACTAAAACATCGTGGAAGGAGTCCCAGGGCAGGGTAAATCACTTGTTTCCATGGGATTTCTCATTAACTAACCCTTCTTTCCCTTCTCTAATATCCTAGACCTGATTTTAAAGGTAACTGAACACCAAGAGGTTTGGATTAGCACATAAAAAATTCACTGCTCCCCTCCTCAAACTCTTCACTCTCCTCAAACTCTTTGCAAACTCTTGCACATCTTTTAAATTGGGCAGTTCTGTCCTGTATCCTCTGGTGAGGGCTGCTGAAGTGGGGCCTCACACTGTGTGCTGCTGAGTAATGGTGAATTTTTCAGGAAATTAATAATTTCAGGGCTTTCTAAAGGTCACTTTAAGTTCCCCTGAACTTTTATAGTTGGTGATATAAAATGAAAAGAGAGAACTCTCTGTCTAGATAGCTGTCAGTCGGGTGAGATAACCTGAGAAAGGCTCTGGCAGGTCAAGCCACTTCAGTGACAGTTTTTTTTGGGAAGAGACAAGTCAGCAGAGCTGCCTCCCCTGACGGGTGTCTGAAATGGAAATTCCAGCTCTCCCTCTTGCAGCACATTTAAGTGGAAGTTCGCTGCCCTGGTGGGCACCTGGATTTTATAACTGACCCCTGAGAAATACCTGAGCCAACCTTTTGTCTCCACTTCTGTAAATTAAAGGCCAGACAGGGACACCTGCCTGTTTTTATCCTTGGGGATGATCTGGATGATTCTGAAGTGGTTCAGGGTTTGATGAGAGGGGGTTGTGCTGTTCCTGCTGGTTGGGATGTCGAGGCTCTGCAGGACCAGGCCTGGAGTTCCCCTGGCACCACGTTGGAGCGTGAGGGGCTGGCATGGGGAGAATCCCACGATGGAGAGGCCTGGGCTCGGGGCCATCAGTGAATCTGCTCCAGCTGCAGATCTGCAGCTCAGGAACAGAGCAGGGCCCTGGTGGCAATGCCAATCCAGCCTGGCAGAGCCCAATTCCTGCAGAGAGCACGTGGCACAAAGCATTCCATGGAAAACCACGGACAGCTGGAGCCCCGCACAGTCAAAGACTCAAAGCAGCAGAATGAAATGACGTTTCCCTTTGTTACAATAATTCCAATTGCAGGCATGGAGATTTTATGATTTTTTGTTTTCTAATTCTTCTCAAAATCGGTGCTCGGTGATTGCCAGGAATGAGAAATGCGTTGGGTTTTCCACGGTGCTGTGCTCCAGGTCAGCTTGAAACCACGGGAAATGGCAGGTTAATGGCAGTTTAACACCAATTAACAGGCCACTTTATAATAGATTAGCATTCGGAGTCTGTTCAATGGGTAATTACAATAATTAACTCTCGGCTGCACTTGCAAACAGAAATTCGGTGCCTCTGTTTCCTCTGGAGAAGGCAGTGCAGGAGCACACATGGATCATTTGGAGTGCTGGGGCACTAAATTCGGGCTTGCTCTTGAAATGTGCTCACAGGTGACATCTCCAGGTGGAGGGGACTCTTGTCAGGGAGTATTTTAGCCCTGGCTGAGCACAGCTGAGATTTAACGTGCTGCTGGGAGCCTCTGCGAGCCTGCTCTGCATCCCTGGCCTCACTCAGATGCATTTCCCACCTCCTCGGGCCAGTTCTTTTCAGCATTCAGCACTTGCAGCTGAAGTCAGGCTCCCAAATAAATCCCCTCCTGCTGGCTGCACCGGTGGTGAGGAGTGTTTGGGAAGAGGCAACTCCACCGTGATGCTCTAAAGAGCTCAACCTGCAGCAGGATGGTGTCCCAAATCCTTTGGGAAAGCTCTGGATCCTTCAGGAAACGCAGTGGATTGCTGTGAGGCTGCAATCAGGGTATGGATGGACCTGCTGCCTCTGGGAACAGGCCTCTGCTCATCTTGTTCTGCTGGGTTAAAAGCTGTAAAATCTCCTTTGCAATTCTTGAGTTCCTGTTGAGCTGATGCATCTCATTTCATTTCATTGACCTTATCTCTTAAATACTGGGAAATCTGCTGAGAAATGCTAAAGGTGAGCTCTAGTTGTGGTTAATTTTTAAAAATGTTCAGGCAGTGGACGGAGCTCACACGGCAAATGTGGCCTGTGTGTGTATGGCTTCACTCCTGCATTAATGAAATAAATTCATAAAACCACTGGGTTGTGAGGCATCCTGGGGAGCCACGATCCAAACCCCACTTCCTCTGGGGGATGGATTCCAGTGTCATTCAGGTATCAGGATCTGTTCTGGCAAGGGGGAAAAAGAGCTTCAAAATCCAAACTGGGACTTTAAGGTAGCATTGTATTGCTCAGATTGCGTGGCTGCATTTTTGCCATCCAGGCTGCTCCAGGTGCAGCGATGGGCCAGGCCAAAAACAATTTGGGGGAAAAGAATTTGGCGGAAAAATGGGAATAATTGGTAAAGCTGGAGAAGGGTTGAAAATTCCTCAGTCTGCGGGGGGAGAGCTGCTGCTCTGAGAAACCTCAGCCTTGTTCAGAAAATTTGAAATTTTCAACATTAATACGAACTTTTTCCTTCTGCTGCTTGCTCCAGGACCTTCCCTTGGTGCTCAACAGGAGGGGAACCCTCTGCAAGGCTCCTCAAACATGAACAGGTCCTGAAGGCACTCGGGGGAGTCAGAGAGCTCGGCTGCTCAGTGCCTCGCTGTCACTCACTCCTGCCTTTTCCCTCTCTCTTTTCCTGCATTCAAGGACATTTTCTGTCCCCGAGGTGCCAGCATGAGCTGGAGATGGTTCCTGCCCTGGCATCACTCAGGTGCTGGCACTCTGAGGTGTGTCCTGCTGGAGGAGGGCTTTGATGGGCAGCAAAAGGAGCCGATTTTAGCTGTTCTCAGCCCCAAAATGGATCTGGGCACCGGGGTAATGAAGCAGTTGATGAAACGGGGAGATGTTTGTGATGCATCAGCACTTCCCACAGCAGCAGGGCAGGTTCTGGGTGCAGGTGAGCAAAGGCTGCAGAGGTGCCACAGGTCAGACATTATTGTGATACATACATAATTTTTATATAAATATATATTTACTTATGATATATACTTATAATATTTATAATTATATAATATATAAATATCCTGGGTGCAGGTGAGCAAAGGCTGCAGAGGTGCCACAGGTCAGACATTATTGTTATACATACATAATTTTTATATAAATATATATTTACTTATATATACTTATTAATAAT
>VXBU01008522.1:94681-111815 GCA_013400315.1 Bombycilla garrulus
GGAATGTCCCATCTTTGGGTTAAAAGGGTGTCCAGGAGCCAAATTTGGAATGTCACATCTTTGGGTTAAATGATGCTCTGGAGCCAAATTTGGAATATTCAATCTTTGGGTTAAAAGGGTGTCCTGGAGCCAAATTTGGAATATTCAATCTTTGGGTTAAAAGGGTGTCCAGGAGCCAAATTTCGAATGTCCAATCCTTGGGTTAATAAGATGCTGAGGAGCCCGGTGGGGCTGAGGCAGCCCAGAGCCAACAGGACAATGTCAAGGAGCCGACACTAACGAGATAACAAAGTTAATGAGCACACAGAGAGGCAGGCTGGGCCATCAATATGCACATAACGAGTGCCCTGATCACCGGGGATCTGCTGCTTTCATGGTGCTGCCGTGAAGGTGATGGCCCTGAGCTATTTCATACCACGTACACTGAATTTTGGCTGACGCTTATCAGTTTATGTGCGAGGAAATTTATAGCACGGAACTGAAATGAAACACTGCTTGGGACAGGGAAAAATGGATTGCAGGTGCAAACAAGCATGAAATGAAAATCTACTAATGAGTTTCCATTAGCGGCTAAATACATAATCGAATAATTTTTAGCCAACATAGAGCAATGAGAAAATCAATTTATTCCTCCTAAGTACTTCTCTATGGATTGATGCTCTAGCTCAGCTCGGGCTGGTTTTGTTAAGGGAGAGCTGAGCTTGGGATTCAGCTAAAGCAGAGCATGGGTTTGCTTCTGCTGGGTACGAATGGAATGTATTTTTCTTGGAAACACAAAATAATGGAAGGTAAAATATATATAATTATATATCTTAGTTAAAATAGAGTATTTCCATCTGAAGGCTGAAGAATAAAACATTCCAGGAAAATGGAGCAGCGCTGGCACATAATTGACTCAGAAATATCCATTAGTGCAGGAAGGCTTGTTCTTCACTACTGAAATCCTCAATTTCTTTTCTTTTTGCCTCAAACAGCCTCTGAGCTGGCTTCTAAAGAGAAGCCTGGTGTTGCACACCTGAGAGAGTTTTGGGAAATATTTTATTTTGAGGCGCTGGCACAGGTGCCCAGAGCAGCTGTGGATCCCTGGCAGTGCCCAAGGCCAGGCTGGACAGGGTTTGGAGCAGCCTGGGACGGTGGGAGGTGTCCCTGCCATGGCAGGGGTGGAACGGGATGAGTTTTAAAAGTCTCCTCCAACCCAAACCATTCTGGGACTCTGGCATTTGTGTACAAATTCAGCATAAAGCACACCTCGAAATAACCTTGTTTTCCTAAGAACCTGTTTCTGGTTGTAAACCCGAAACCAAACCCAGCTGTGAATTGTCTGGCTATGGCTGGAATTTCAAACGTTTCACTCATTTTGTCTAAGAAAATGCCCACATTTTGGACCCACCTAAAGGCAATTTCTCACTTCCAGCTGGCTTTTTATCAAACCTTAGCGTGCTCTGCAGCAGGCAAATGAGGAAATCAGTATTTCCACGTCTTTCTGTGGGGCTGGGAGCACTGGGGGAGCCCGGGGATCCCCGCGAGGTCTCCCTGAGTGCACCCAGCTGGGTGCTCCGTGCAGGTGAGAAACCAAGGACACAAAAAAGCCAAATTTTAGTCAGGAAAACCCCTCTGCTCAGCCTCTTCAGCTGAAGGAAGTGTATCTTCTTCCCATCTCCCTCTAAAACTCTAAATGAGAAACAAATAAAAATTTTATCCCCTTCTAGAACCCCTGCCATAACCCCGCGTGTCAGGCAGCGTGTTTTATCTGCCAGCGGCTGGAAATCTCACATTTTCATTGCCTGAATCACCAGATGCATTCATCAACCCTGACAAATGCCTCCAAACCACTAAATCACACCACTCCATCTCAATGGGCTACATAATCATTGTCAGGCTCACAATAAATCTGGGAATATCTCTGTTCCACACTCCGCTATCTCCAGCTCCTACCAGGGATGAGAAACTGCTGCGGGAACACTGGGTCTTGAGTTAAGTTTAAGAGTTTTTTCGGTCCCTCAAAAATTTGATGAACTCATGAGTTTCTGTCAGGCTGGTTAATTTTTAGGGAAAAAAAAAAAAGAAAAAAAAAGACAAGAAAGGTATTTTTTCTACACACAGGAATAACTCATGGACTAAGAGATTTTTTTTTTTTTTATTTTTCCATTTGTAAGGTTTTATCTTAGCAAGTACAAAAATACAGAGGGCAGAAATGCAGCACAGCAATGTCCCTGCAGCCCCTCTGGCTCTGCCTGACAGGATTGCTTTGAAAAAGGAGAAGTTGGGCCATGGACACGAGCGAAATGCCCTGAGGGAGCCAGAAATCAGCTGAGCTGGGAGAGAGAGCCTCAATCCTCGCCTCTGAAAGTGCAAGGGAACCTGAAAACTGTAATTAATGAGCACCTGAAAACCTTCGTTAACGAGCTCCTCGTTGTGTGTCCGCCCAGCTGGGGAGGGCAGGGAAGTGCTGCTGCCTCAGATAAAAAGGGGATAAAGCTGGGATTATCCTGGGCACACACAGATCCTGGGGCCATAAACCGGTTTTACTTCCTTGGAGCTGCTCCCCCATGCTCGGAGTTTAAACAGACATTGAAATCCCAGAATCCCAGAGTGGTTTGGGTTGGAAGGGACGTTAAAGCTCATCCTGTTCCACTCTCCTGCCATGGCAGGAACACCTCCCACTGCCCCAGGTTCTCCAAGCCCCGGTGTCCAGCCTGGCCTTGGGCACTGCCAGGGATCCAGGGGCTGCTCTGGGCACCTCTTCCAGGCTTGCCCACCCTCCCAGGGAACAATTCCCTCCCAAAATCCCATCCAGCCCTACCCTCAAGCAGTTTAAAACCATTTCCCTTGTCCTCTCCCTCTATCCCTTATAAAAAGATCCTCTCCAGCCTTCTTGTTTCATTTTAAAACAATTTTCCCAGAAGATGCAGGAATATAAACATTTCAGTGCTTGCAGCCCAAATTCAGAAGCCTCGTGTCTGTGTGTAGGATTTCTATGTGGGTATGTAGGAAGTCTTTGTTTTTGGTTCATACGTGAATCTTGATGTTTTAAAAGTGTATTTATATGCACCTATTTTCCCCCTCATTGTGCCTGAAGCAATAATACCACTCACTGCTCTTCCAGCATTTCCTTAGCTCTCTGCTGAGTGCTGTTTGTTGCATTTTTAATTTTGAGTCAGGTCAAAAAGGAGACTTGCCTGGGATTTTCACTGGGGTTTTGCCACCCAGCTCCCCCTGGAGCTGAGTGTGTGATTTTGCTGTAAAAAAAATTCCCAAAAAGATGCTGATTTTGCAAGAATGCAGAAGAGCTGTGCTGGTGTCAGTGGGAGTTGTGTCTCTGGAGTGATTAAAGACCAAGGGCGCTGCTGTGCACCCATCCTGAGGCGAGACATTCCCTGGCTCAGGTATTTTGGGAAGAAGGATCTCTCAAATTGCCTGTAGATAACTTCCTCTCCTATTTTCCCCCAGCATCATCTGATTTACTCCAGTGCTAAATCCAACGTGCTGTATAAACATTTATTTCTTTGACAACCCCGTTTGCTGTTAGAAAAATGCCCAAAGCTGGGACCTGTTCTGGCAGGTGACAGTAAAACCCTGGCGTGTGCAGGATCTGAGCCTGCAGTGCCTGGGCAGGGGGCAGGTGTTGGGAATTTCATCAGTGACAGACAGGACCTCTGCGTTGCTCTAGATGCTGTGATTTATTATTTCTTATCTTCTTACAGTTTCAGGAAGGTGGAGTTTGTCTTCACATTCTTCATGGCATGGTCAGAGGTCACAAGACCTCTGGTTTCATGACACTCTAAGGATTTATTAACCAATAAAACACCACCAGGGTTGGTTTTTTTTTTTCTTTTTTTAAAATAAGAATATTTCTGTTTTCTATCCAGTCACTAAGTTGTCTTACATGTCTTGCCATAATGCTTTTGCAGCCTATATCACATTATGGCACTCTGGCCTAGGTGCTTCACCTTAAAACTGAATACTTTTATAACCACTTCTGTTTTTTCTATATCTTAAACTCTAAACTTTCCTCTATTTAGCTTATCGTGTCTCTACTTGAACACACGAATAAAGGACTGTTATTCCTACCCCCATATCTTTGCCTGAGAGCTGCTTAATTTCAAAATTATAATAATTCCCTCCTTCCGAGGGAGGCTCCTGCCTTCCCTAGCAGACACCTTTATAACTACTTCTGTAATTTTTTTATATCTTAAACTCTAAACTTTCCTCTACTTAGCTTAACATGTCTCTATTAAACTACACATCCACATTCTCTCTCCTGGCATTCAAGTTTGGAAGCCTTTTCCAAGGTCTCAAATCAAACCCTGTGTTTAATGCTAAGTTTTGGCCTGCAGTTTCAGTGTTCTGAGAGCATTTTGGATTCCAGCAGGAAGGCAGCACAAGTCACAACCCTCAGCCACCTCCTCGCTCTGTGGGAGCCACCAGGGACAGGCAAGGCAGGCTCCTTCATTTATGTTTCCACTCTCAGTGTTAACAGGGCTGGGATGAAGCTCTCTGAAATGTTTCTCGGTGCTGAGGACTCACAGGAACGATCCTTGCAGACTAATTGCCCCCCAGACGAATTTTTTAACCTTTTTATTTTTTTTTTGATCCAGGTTTACCTGCCAGGCTGAAGAGAGACATCACAAAGTCCCAGCTGAGCACGAGGCTCCCGTGGGGTGAGGAGCAGCCAGGAGCCGGGCAGGAGGAGATTCCCCAGCTGAGGATTATGGAAGAACATCTCCATTTCCCAGCCAGATCCTGAGGTAAGGGTGCAAACCGGCCGGGCACGGTGCCAGGGTGAGCAGGGCAGTTCTGCTGCCCCCCTGAACATCCCACAAAAGGCTGCTCCAGGTTTGTGGAGCGGAGCTTTGCCTCATTTTGTGGTTGAACACACCCTGGGTTCACAAACTTCCCTCACAAACACCCTCAGAGGCTCTTCAGAGCAGGCAGGAGGGCTCTGCCAGGAGCTCAGGAGCAGCAGACAGAGCTCCTGAGGGGCACAGGGCTGCTCCAGCCCTGCTGGAACACAAAAATCTCCTCTCCGGTGCTTCCTCAGCGCATTTTGGAAGGAGGGCATTTTGGAAGGAGCAGGAAAATGCTTTGTGCAATTAAAAATCCCCAGAAGGACTTGGGCTGGTAGGATGTGAATAACTGGATGCCCAAATCAGCTTTCTCTCCTTGGAAGAGATCCGTACCACAGATGCAGGTGGGTGTTTATTGTTTTGTGTTTTGAGTGGCTCTGTCCTGTCCTTCCTCTGCTGCCTGGACCTCCTGCTCTGCACTGACACCGCAGTGCCACGCTTGATTTATCCAAATAATGGTCTTTTGAAGAAAAATGTCCCTGTGCTCAGGCTGAGGAATGGCTGCATCGTGGAAAGCAGCACGTAGAAGTTTTCCTGGGAGGTGACTGTGTCCAGTGCTGGCCAGGCCCTGGCCCAGCTCAGCCCTGACACCCTCAGGGATGGCTCAGGCTGCAGCTTTTCCTGTTAAAAACCCCAAAACAACCTCCCTCCCTGCAGGAGAAAATGGGAACTTGCATTTTCCCTGATTTCCACAAAGCAACCTTCCAGCCCTGGGTGCACAGCAGCGTTTCCACATGGGCAGCATCCAAACCAGATGTGATTTCCCAGTGAAACCATCACTGATGGGATGGGCTGTGGGACTGGCAGGTCTGGGAAGCTCTGGAGAACGAGATTGTTGTCACTTGGATGGGCCCAGAGCACTCCTGGAATCTTTGGGTGGATGGGCTGAGGTCCCTGTCAGGGGCTGCAGGTGCAAACCTTCACTTCTGATTTCCTGAAAATCAAACCTAGATCAAAAGGACCCAGCTCTGCTGTTGGCACCGAATTTGTTCTGTTCAATGATATCTGTATTTTTTAAAGCTAATAATTATCATGGTCATTTAATTACATGGAATGCTCACATTTACTGCTCTGCCTTTTCCCAATGTTCTCCTGGCTTCAGGTGGGATTCTCCACTTTAATGAAGCCTTTGTTTGATGGAGGGAGAAGGGTGGAGTCACATTTCTCTGTGGTTTCCAGGAGGAAAGGAGGGAACAGTCCCAACCTCCTCTCCAAAACTCAGCTCAGTGGGATGAAATAACCTGGTGAAAACCCAGAGCTCGCCCAGCCAAATCAGGTAAATGATTTTCAGCTTACTCAAAATGATTTAGATAAAATTTGTTGAAGTATCAACAAAAAGGAAAGAAAATGATCAGAAAAACCAACAGCTCTGAGATGTTTCTGATTTTTGTTTGAAATTGGTGCTTCCATTTCAGAGGTGGCACCAGCAGTTCAGAATTTACTCCCAATTTAACCAGTCCTGTGGTGTTTAAATTCAATAAAAAGGTAAAACTCGCTTAGAAACTGTTTTTTAAAACCCTGCTCCCTCTTTTTTGGAAGCCTGGAAGGAACATAAAATGCAGTTCTCAGCAGAAGGATGTAATTGGGAGGAACTGTAATGGATGGGCCGTGTTTCTCTTTGAAGTTGCCATTGATCAGTGCTGCTGGGACGATTTTTCTAATCCATAACTCAGGAACATGAAGGAATTGTCACTTAATTCTTTGGGAGTTTGTGTTTCACCTCCTAAGAAAACAGCCTCTGGCCTTGATTCAGGTTGTTCTGTGTAAAGTGGGGAAGAATCACTCAGCTCTAGTGGGGTTTTTTTTAATATAAACTTTCCTCCTGTTAACCAAAACAGTTCTGTGCTTTTTTTATGTCTGACTTTGGTGTAAGAAAACTCCAGCTAATACCTTCTGCTCCAAGAATGTGCTTCCAGCCAGTGGAGCAGTAATTAAGAGATGATTTCCCCCCTTCCTCTCCACTGGAGAGGCAGCTTGTGTTGAAAAACCAACCCTTCACAAGGAGGGAAAACCATCTGTCCTCTCTCTGAGGAAAGAGATCATTTTTTTCTGCTCACATTAGTGGAAGCTCCGTGTAATATCTCGTTTCCAGAAGGAAGGCACCCACTGGGATGAATTTCTGTGCCCCTAATTGACACAGCTCTTGGCCACAGCTGTTGGGAAGAGCAGGGAGTTCCAGTCAGGTCTTGGCCAGCTCTGGGACCACGGGTACAGAATCCTTCTGGAATTGTGGATGTGCAGAAAAAAATGTCCTGGAGGTTAAAAGAGTACCACTTGTACTGACAAAACACCTTCTCTGCACGGCCAGGTGGTGATCTCTGTGAATTTCATGATCTCAGCTGAAACCCCTCAGCAGGAATTTCTGACCAGAAAACACTGAGGACTTTGAGGAGCTCACATAAATTCCTGCTGGATCCATCTAAGTTCTGGATGTGAGGGCTTGGAGAAAAGGGGGAACACTCAAACCCCAAGGGCAGGTACTCCAGTTCCTGACTCTGTTTTGATAAGAGAAGGACAAATTATGCTCCTGCTTGAGGAAATGATAGTGATCCAGGATTCAGAATAACAGTCGTTAATAAATAATGAGGGAGTTGTGAAAAAAAAATTTTCAAGGACTCTGAAGAACATCTTTGGAGCTGAGGTCTGGAACCTGCAGGCAGAGAACTACAACCTTCATCCCCCTGCACATTGATCAGAGGTTTGGTAATTAGCTGCTTCTAAAATGTCTTTTGCAGCTGATCTGATGTTAATGAAGTGGTTTGGAGCAGTGCTTTCCATGGGTTTCTGGTTTGAAGAAAAAGAAGGAAAAGGGTGATTTGTTTTACCAGACTATCTGCAAGCAGCAGTTTTTTAAGGCTGATGTATTAATATATTTCTAATGTGGGTTTGTCCTGCTACTTACCCCTGGGTTTTTTTTTGATAATGAGATGCTTTTGCATCTCTTTATCAAGGACTGACTAATAATTCTTCCTAACAGACTTTTGGGTGGTTTTGGCATCTATTTTTGCCCAGAAATCTCCTCATCCTTCTCCCTTTCACAATCCTCTCCATGCTCAGACACTTGAGGACAAGCTGTGGCCATTGTGTAAGTGCAGAGCACAATCCAAATGGAAATGAAAACAATTAAATATACATGACAAGCAGGT
The DNA here is from genome assembly GCA_013400315.1 of Bombycilla garrulus. Classification (NCBI taxonomy): domain Eukaryota; kingdom Metazoa; phylum Chordata; class Aves; order Passeriformes; family Bombycillidae; genus Bombycilla; species Bombycilla garrulus. The sequence continues at coordinate 102,675 of VXBU01008522.1, forward strand.
ATTTAGATGAGCCTGGATTTCTTAATGGTTCATTTCCACCTTTCAACTAAATTAAATGTTGCTTTCATCTATTTTTAACGGAATGTCTATTTTCAGTCAGGAGCTGCCCTGAAGTTTTCCTTCGTCCCAAGGACAGCCCCACTGGCTGTGTCAAAACCATGAGATTTCTATGGCACCACGGATGAGGATTCACACAAACCAGGGCTCTGTTACCTCCAGGACCCTCTGGAAGGTCAAATCCTCTGTAATTAATGACTGTTCCTATTAATGATGTGGTCCTGGCACTTATGGCATGGATTTTGGGACCTGCTTCTCCCAGTGCCCCTCAGCAGCTGGAAACTTTGGGGGCTTTCAGTGCTGCCTGGATCAAACCCATACTGGAAATCCCATATCTGTGGCTGGAATTCTGCTTCCATCCCCACATCCATGGCTGGAATTCCACTTCCATCCTCACATTTATGGTTGGAATTCTGTTTCCATCCCCACATTTATGGCTGGAATTCTGCTTCCATCCCCACATCCATGGCTGGAATTCCACTTCCATCCTCACATTTATGGTTGGAATTCTGTTTCCATCCCCACATTTATGGCTGGAATTCTGCTTCCATCCCCATAAACATGGCTGAGCAGGATGATAGAACTGGTCAAGAGGCTCTTGCAGTCGCTCTGCTCCCATCTTGGGAATCTCATTCTCATTGGAAATCAGTGACTGGAAAAAACAAAAACTTAAGGATTTTTGCCTCTTAATGGCAGGTAAAATGAGGGGAATAATGAGAGAAAAAATGACTGTAAAATGCAGCCTGTGAAGAAGATATTTGCATATCCCTCTCTCTTTTGTGCAGCTCAGGTGGATGTGGATCACGGATCTGTCTCCTTTGAGATGACAGGCGCTGGGATCGGAATTCTGAGGGGGATTCCGTGGATTCAAACCCTCACAGGCAGGATGGGTGCAGGTGTGGGTGCCCTGCTGCCCTCCCGGCTCCTCAGCCTCTGCAGAGGCAGAAGCTCTGCTGTAATTCCCAGGCTGGGAGATGAATTTCCCCTGGCAGCTCCCCACGAGTCCGTATCGATCAGGGCAGCGCTGCCCTTTTGTTTTGTGCTGAACAACCCAGTGTTTGGAATTGAGAGCTGTCGGGAGCTCAGGGGTTTAACAGAGCGGGTTGGAAGGAGCAGGGCCGTAAATTCCGCAGGAATTCACGGCGTGGTTAGAGCTGGGGAGGAACAGGCTGCGCACAAACGGCCCTGCCATGCAAATCCCGATCGATGAGCTGACAAATACCCTGCTGCATCCTGCTGTCTCACTCAATATCCCTTCAAACAGACTGAATTTAGGAGGCAGGGCAGGGCAGAACGTTCCACCTGAAGTGATGCACGGACGGCAGCTATTGTGGAACTAATCAGGAGTGGATGGATGAGCTTTGTGCTGTTTATTTCATATATCTGCTGCTAAACTGTGTTCAAAGGGCTCTAATTGGAAAGGGGCCTGCTGGACACGTAAAGCACTTTTTCTCCAGTGTGTGTTGTGAAAAGGCAGCGCCTTTTCCTAGGGATAAATCCAGGAATTGACAGGAATTGGGTCAATACATTGTGCAGGAAACAAGGAACCTCCTCCAGCAATTTCCCCTGCAGCCACAGGACTCCTCCGGGCACTGCCCAGCACCTCCACCCTCGCACAGGGCTCTCCTGGAGCAGCCAGCTCTCTGTGCCCTGCAGGACCCACCCAACTCTGCCTGGAGATCTCCCTCAGCTCCTCAGGGGCTCCAGATCTCTGTCCTCTGCCTCAGCCAGCCGTGCTCCTCTCTGCCGAGGCAGAAGATGGTGTCTGCAGAGGAACAGAGGCTTCCAAAGGCCATGGCCAAAGGGTTTTAATGCTGGGTGACTTTGCTGGCTGGTGTGGGCAGCTGGGAAAATCAGGAAAAATGAGAATATTGATGTGCAGAAGGAATTATAAAGTGGGGTGCCCACAGAAGCTGTTGCTGCCCCGTCCCTGCATTGTCCAGGGCGGGTTGGATGAGATTTGGAACAGCCTGGGATGGTGGAAGGTGTCAGGGAGTGGCACTGGATGAGCTTTAGGGGGGATTTCCCCACTTTTGGACACTCCAGGAGGGAGCTGGCTCTGCTGGAGAGGGATTCTCACCGAGCTCCCACTGCTGTGTGAGAATTTGGGGGAGGTTTGGGGGGGTGACAAGCACGCACTCTAAGGAGAAACTTGGGCTGACACTTGACAACTCCTCTGTTTGGTAAATTCCAGAGGAATTTGAATTGCATGGTACTTTTTCACTTGCAAATGTTGCAGACTTGTTATTTTTCCCTTTTCCACATATTTTAAGCTTATAGCATTGCATAATTTTTTATAACTGTGTCCTTGTGGAGGAACAGGCAGAGAGCAGCATCTCAGGAATAATTCCCTTGCAACAGCAATCTGCTTTTGCCTGCAGATGAAAAATAATCCAAACCACGTTAATGGTTTTAATTTCCAGTGATGTAAGAGCTGGTGCTTCTGGAAAGGTGAACTTTAAACCTGTGGTAAACTCAGATGCTTCCAGGAGAGCTCTGGGGGAGCTCCAGGGTTCTTAGTGGAACAAAATTTGGAGCTGCAAGAGTGTATGGAAATACTTTATGGAAGAGGAACTGGAGTAACCAGAGATGTTAAACTGAAAGGTCTGCAGTGGGATTTGGTCCTGGGCTGGCTGAAGCTAAGGAAGGGCAGGAGAAGCCAAATGTTTGAGGAAGGGAATATCCGTCAGTGGCAGGAGATGTTTGGATAAACAATAACCAACTGCTGAAGGCAGGGATTAAGAGATCAGTGGGAGAGAGATGTAAAAAGAAATGAAAGAGGGGGGGAAAGGTTGTAATGAAATGCTGAGAGGATGTGGTCAGCCTGTGCCAGTGGGATTAACTTCTGTGCCATCAGGGATCAGTGGCTCACGGGACTGTCCCCAGCTCCTGGGGCAGGTGACATGCTCAGGGCAAGCAAGAAGCTGCTCCCAACTGGTGGTGGAAAACACAAGTGAAATTGAAATCATAAATGTTTTGGTGGGGAGGAGGAGAGAAGAAAATGTTGCGGTTTTTTTTCCTTAATGCCAGCTGGCATCTTGTCTTTCATGGAAGAGGAGGAGGAGGAGGTGAAAGAGGAGGGAGAGAGGAGGTTGATTCTCCCATGGGAGAGGAAAAGGAGGAGGATGGAAAGTTGCTGAGGAAACCATTGGATTTCCTGGCATGGTGTAATGGGGGAGTTTGACCATCCCTCAATAACAACAAAAGTGTCTTTGCACAAAATTCCGTTTAACCCTGGTTCAGAATAATTCAGGAGAGCTGAGGGAGCTCTGTGCCCTCAGAGAGGAACGGGGATAACACAGGTGTGGCTTTTCAGGTCCTTGGAGACAAGACCCTGTGAGGTGTGGCAGGGACACAGGAGGGACAGCACAGGAACAGCTCCCTGGAATTGCTTTCCTTCTCTTGTCACTGCCTTCATTTCCACTGCAGGAAATGCTCTTGGGACACTGAAAATGCACAGCATCTCTTTTCCTCCCATTTCCCAACAACGCTTCCAATGTCTGGGAGCCTCTGCCCCTGCAGGAGCACGAGGCCCCGGAGGTGCCCCCACACATCTGCTGGTGCTGGCTCTGGCATTCCAGGCTCCTGGCAATCCCCTCCCAAGCATTTTGGTGGGAAAAGCCCCATTTCTGTCCCACCCTTCCCTGCCTGGAGCTCTCCTGTTGGCAGCCCCTCTCCCATCTCTGCCCTGTGCGGTAAAATCCCACTTTAGCTCTGTGAGATCCTCGCTGGGCTCTGTGGGCTGTTCCACTGCTGCTGGGAGCATTTGGAGCCCTTCCTATTATTTGTCTTTATTCTAGGGAATAAATGCTCGGCATTTGCTGCAGATGTGCCTCTTCTACTGAAAAAATCCCCCTCAGCAGCAGAAATCAGCACAGGCACAACAGGCAGAGGTGGAAACACTCTGAAAATGCCACACTGGCTTCTCCCCACCGACAGTGGTGACATTTGGGATTGACACGGCCCAAACCATTGGGGCAGTGCTTTGGGGAGCACAGCGAGGGCTGGGGTGTCCCTGCTCCTCAGCTTCCCAGCCCTTGTTTTCCTGGATTTTCTGTGTCCAGGAGATTGCCCCCAGTTGCTGCTCTGGCTCCTCTCTGGTGTTTCATGTGGAAAATGAAGTTGCTGTACAGTGTCCAGTGCTGGTATTTAACGTGCCCTGGGATAGCATTTAAATGTGGAACAGCAAAGCAAGCTGGGAGGAACCTCTCACAGTGAGGCGAGAGCACTCTCATTTACTAAAGTACTTCAGTAGGAATTAAAATAAAATTTCCATTTTCCACACTCTCATTCTGATCCTCTTTGTCATTAACTTACTCCAAAGCCCACTTGGTATTTCAGAGTGGAGTAAATCATTCTGTCTTCCAATTAACTTCCATCCTCCAGACAGCGTAATGGGGCTGATTCCATTCAACTCTATTGTTTAATAAACATCTACACAATCCTTTATCTCTGAGCCTCGCAGAAATGTGCACTCCTGGTGTACTGAGCACGAGGTAATGGGGAGAAGGAAAACTACCGGAGAGAATTCATCTTGGGTTTGGTTTCTCAGCTCACCCTGGCAGCGATGGGCAAGGCCAGGGAATGAGCTGCTCCCCCAGCAATATTTCCATGGAGAAAGAATTGCACTCCTCTTCCAAAGCCGGGGATTTTTGGCTGCCTAAGCAAAGGCACGGCAGGGGTCAGCTGGAGGCTCAGCAGCCCAGAGGGGGCAGGGATGTAGCAGGGACTATGAAATATGATTATTTCCATCAAAGAGACAAGGTAGGGACAGGGGAGGGCTGCAGGACTCCGTGTTCTGGCATGTGCACAGGGCCCAGCTAAATGTAAGGAATTAGAGCCATCAGAGTGATGTGAGCTGAACAACAGTGCAGCCACAGAACCGTGCTGGTAAATCATTCAGTGTTTCAGAATTGAGATTGTGGCTGAAGGGGCAGAGTTCTGCTCTGTGTCCCAGCAGAGGCTGCAGCACAGGGCAGCAGGAGGACAGGGATCCCCTCTGAGGGTTCTACCAAAGGCACAGCTTGGTGCAGCTGCTCCTGGTGACAAGGGGGTGACACCTTGGAAAGGTGCTTTTATTTTGCTGCTGGCACTGGGTTAGCGTTCAGGAACGAGGCATAATCACAGAATGATTATGCAGGTGCTTTTATTGAGAGCTCTGGGTGTCAGGGGTACAAACCCAAATGTGATGCTGACAAGACTTCGAAAAGAACTTGCTTTTATCCCTCACTGTTACATAACTATATAGTAATTATTAAGCTTACACTGTTCTATTGTATCCATGGATTTTTACCCAAGTATTCATTGATTTTACCCAAGCATGAATTCTCGTGATCTTCATCAACCTCCCCCCCCAAAATCACCTCTCCTGATTCTTGCTACAGATTATGATCATTTAGCAATAATTTCATTTATCTTAATCACTTCATGGTTACGCAGGTGCAGTTAACAATCATGTGATTATACAGGTGCAGGTTCACCAGGCCTAACAAGCCTAACATTTCCCAGGCCCAGTTCTCTCCCCCAAATATCTCATGATTTTTAGAAACTATTTAACCCTGTCAACTCTGTGTGCTCACAGGGCCAGGAATGAGTGCTGGTGGATGAGCTGGAAAGGGAATATTAACAGTGAGGAAATGTCAGTGTGCCTGATTCTCCTTTGGGATATTCTCTCCAGGAAGGAGCAGATGTGTAATCAGGGAGGAGGAAGAGTGGTGGTGTCACTTATCACAGAGTCAGAGGGGGATATTAAACCCCTCATTGTGTTGGGGGACATCAAAACTCATCCCATCTCACCCCTGCCATGGCAGGGACGCGTTCCACTGTCCCAGGGATGCTCCAAACCCCATCCAGCCTGGCCTGGGACACTGCCAGGGATGCAGGGGCAGCCACAGCTTTTCTGGGAACCTGTTCCAAACGTGTTATCAAACTGATGGCTCTTGAGTCTGGAATTTCAGCCTCTGTGGCCTTTTCCAGCCGAACCTTTGACGTGAAATGGGCTAAATCCACTCCAGTAATGAGTGTCCTTGAGGAGGACAATCTCCTCTGGAGCAGAGAAGAAAAAGGACAGGATTCCTTGAACTCTTTGCTAATGACAGGGCTGGAGCTGGGCTGTGGTGTGTGCACCCCACGCTCTGAGATGGAAGGTTCTGCCTGGCATCACCCAGATCAGGAGCTGAGCACTGTGGAAATCCCTCTGCTCCATTTTAGGCCTGACAGCAAAAACGGGGCTTTGTTTCAGAAGCAAGGAGCCCCAGCCCTGCCTGAGCTGAGGGAAGGTCTGTGCAGAGGCCTGGCTGCAGTGCAATGCAAACAGAGCTGTACTGGCAAAAATGAGGAGTTAATTTAGTGGCGAACGCTCCGATGTTTTTTTCCCAGATGTGTCTGCAGAGCCATTAAGAGCTGTGTTTAATCTCAGCTCCATTTGCAATCTGATGCACATTCTGCTGCCTCCACACAGAGCAGGAGCAGTTAATGGCACTGATGGCTCTGTCCCTCCAGGAGAGGCTGGATGAGCTCTCCGTGCCCAGGGCTGCTCTTCCAGGGCGCTCTGGAGACAGCTCTGACCCCAAACCCGGTGCTGAGGGCTGTTCCAAGAGTGGGTACCAGCATTTGGGACTGAATGAAAACTTCCCTGAATTAGTAATGATGCTTTTATTTTTAAGGGACTCGAGCTCAGGCAGCATTTTAAAAAATGTATCATGATTTTAGATGATTTCTTTCTGCTTGGGTACCCAGAGCTGCCTGAATATTGTCTGTTAAAGCTGCTGCAACTTCTGTCTCTAATGGAGGTGATCACGCTCTCTAAACTGTTTGGCAAACACTGGCTGTCGTGGCTCATCCTCCTGATTAAATCCCATATTTGCATTTCCTTGGATATACAAAGGAAAAAGCAAATCAGCAATGAACAGCACAGTTAGAGCAGGAATAAGCAAACAGGGATAGAGGAATAACTGCTGATGTGGAGATGCCACACTGCAGAGCCAGCCACGCACGCAGGCCCTGTGCACAGAGCAATCCTGAACCCCACAGAGCATCCCACAGGGCATTCCTGCATCCCACAGAGCATTCCTGAATTCCACAGAGACATCCTGCATACCACAGAGAAATCCTGCATCCCACAGAGAAATCCTGCATCCCACAGAGAAATCCTGCAATCCTCACAGCATTCCTGCATTCCACAGAGAAATCCTGCAATCCTCACAGCTTTCCTGCATCCCTCACAGCTTTCCTGCATCCCACAGAGTATTCCTGCATTCCACAGAGAAATCCTGCTTTCCACAGAGAAATCCTGCATTCCACAGAGAAATCCTGCATCCCACAGAGCAATCCTGCAATCCTCACAGCTTTCCTGCATCCCACAGGGCATCCTGCATCCCACAGAGAAATCCTGAAATCCTCACAGTTTTCCTGCATCCCACAGAGAAATCCTGCAATCCTCACAGCTTTCCTGCATCCCACAGAGCATTCCACATGCCACAGGGCATTCCTTCATCCCACAGAGCATTCCACATCCCACAGAGCATTCCTGCTTTCCACAGAGACATCCTGCATCCCTCACGGCATTCCTGCATCCCTGACATCATTCCTGCATCCCTGACAGCATTCCTGCATCCCTGACAGCATTCTTGCATCCCACACACATCGTGAGCCCCCGGGGATCACCGTGCCCCTCGGTGCTGCCAGGGGAGCAGGGTGGCCGTGCCCGTGCCCTGCCAGGTGTCCCTGGGATGGGCACCAGCACTGCAGCTCAGCACGGCTCAAGTGGAAGGTGCTGCGTGGGGGTTTCTTTTTTTGTCCTTTTCCTTTTTTTTTCATCAGGAGGATGTGAGGGAAAGTTTGATGTTTTAACACTTGGCCTACTATTAGCTGGGGAAATCTAGCAGATGTACTTCATCATCTCAAAGATACGAGCAATCTCCAGCACTCTGCTGTTAATGTGGGGAGATTGACTCCAAGCGTTTTGCTTCAATGGCTCTTAAGAAATTCACAGTTCATTTCCAGTCATTAAAATAATTAGTGCTGTGCTCTGCCTGCTCTGAGGACAGAGCTGTAGGGCCAGCTGTCCTGGGTGGGAGTGAGCTCCATCTTCCCGAGATGGGGATGGTGCTGAACTGCCCGAGGTCTGGGGGGACCCAGGGGAAGGCCCAGCTTAAAGCAGGACTTGGGGGCTTAAATGGCTTTGAGGGGCCCTGGCCCTGAAGGAGCAGATGAAAAACTGCCCCATTTGTTTTAATGAGGCTGCTCCTGTGGTGGAGAGAGTTCCATAAATAAGTGATTACAGGACTGAGCCAAAACCAATGCCCAGGGATTAGGTGTGACTCATGGGATGGTGAAAAGTCCTTGGTTTTACTGGAGGCAATGGAAAAAAGGCTGTTCTTTGGTGGATCCATTATGTGTCACCTTCACTCTGTAAAGAAATCTTGGAAAATAAGAGTTTAGCCAGTGATGCTGCTCAGGGTGATGCCTTCAGTTTGAGCTTTTCTATTTTCCACATTCTGTGCTGTTTCAGTGTGCAGTTCTGGGTTTCATATTCAGGGTTGGGGAGCTCTCTGCACAGAACAGGGACACAAAACAATTCCTTTCCAGCTGGGACCAAGGACAAATTTGAGGCCCAAGAGTGGAAACAGCAGTGAAGGAAGAGAGGGAACAAGGAGGATGGAGCTTCATCAGCTGGAGCTGGAATTGGACAATGAACTCCAATGTGCTGATGGACCCAAACCTATCAAAGTGTGAGGGGATCCATTTTGTGCCCATTTGTGGGTTTGACTTGGGTGCAGCCCCAAGGGGTTCCTGCACTGCCCAGGCTGGATCCTTTCAATAAATCCCTTTTATCCTTTTATTCTCCTGCTCTCTGTTCCCAGGTCAGCCTTTCCAGGCATCAAGGACATGGGAAGGAGGTCAGGCACTGGGAGCTCTAGAACTGCCCTTCTCTTTCAATGATATTTCTGTAACCAGTTCTTATCTAAAAGTCTTTAATCTTCTTGGAAAAAGCAGAGATATTCTTGCAGTTCTGCTGTCTGGTAGCAAGATCTGGAAAGTATTTCTGTAAATAGGCTTGAAATAGATAGAATTTGGCTCAGG
>VXBU01008522.1:112437-125369 GCA_013400315.1 Bombycilla garrulus
TTAAGGAATTTTTTTTTTTTTTTTTGCTATATTTATGTATATCCTTCCTTTAGTCACTGCTGCTCGAATCGATAGCTATACAGAGAATATGGTTATTTTTAAATGGCATCAATATTGATTTACCTGTAACTGCCAGTTTCAACTGGAACTTGATTTCAGTTAAAAAAAACCCCTCACCTTTTCATACAAAGGATTTACCAACCTCCCTAAATCTTTGGAGTACCCCTGCCTTTGCTTCTAGTGATTTTCACGTTTAGCCCTGTGCTAATGCAGCAGAAACTATTTTAGGATTAATAAATCCTAAAAATAGGATTAATAGGATTAATTCTAAAATTTCTTTGGAGTAACATGACATTTTATGTCCTCAAAGCATTGTGCAGATGTTAATTGAATTTAATTGATATCATTCAGTCCCCAAAGTTATATGCGTGCAGTTATTAATGGTTTAATTATTTTGTCAATGGAATGGATTCTTTGCTTGTGATTCTGCTTCAGGAGATGCAGAGAGTTCTTAGGCTGAGTCCTTTTTATTCAGGTGACTCAGGAATACAGCTGGTCCAAGGATAAAATTGTGGTCCAGGGCGTCCTCAGGCAGGGATTTTCCCCCTGCTCAGCCCCACCTGAGGTCTGAAGGGGATTATTCCTTCCCAGTGCACGTGGAATGTTTGCTAAACCCACAGTCAGGCTGTTCCTGCAGCCTGGGAAGGGTTCTCATGGAACCATGGGATGGTTTGGGTTGGAAGGGAGCTTAGGGATCATCTCATTCCTGGGATTGGGCCTCTCCACTGCCCCAAGCCTGGCCTTGGACACTCCCAGGGATCCAGGGGCAGCCACGGCTTCTCTGGTGCCTCCCCACCCTCACAGTAAGGGATTAAAATCTAATTAGCATTAGAATTAAAGAAATGAAATGGTCTCTGAACAAAGAGCACTCTGACCATCCTCCCAGTGTGATGCCCTCTGCAGCCCTGACCCAGTCCCTGCTCCAGGCTGCTACTACAACATCTACTATATATACAGTAACAAAAACTCCTCACAAAGCCCTGGAAGCTTTATCCATGGCCAGAGTTGAAAGCTGTGCTCTCCTGAGGAATGTGAGCTGTGAGGACAGGCACAGGAGAATTCCTGTGTGCTGGATTGCCACAGCAGCGAGGGTGGCTGTGCTGTGGTGTCGATGCTGATCCCTGTGCCTGTGCTGAGAGGCACTCAGGGGACACCAGGCTCCTTCCCTCAGCTCAGCCTTCTCCAGCTCCTCCTAAACAGGGCATTAAAAGGGAATTACTGCCTTTTGCATTTGGGAAAATGGCCGGTCTTCTCCCAGTGGAGTGCCAGGCCCCAGTGATGGAGTCAGTGAACACACGTCTGCTCAGGCCTCTTTTCATTTCAGGGGGAAGAACAAACCATAAAGAAACCACAGAAAACATTGAGCTGCCCTCCCACAACAGATCATTTGTAAAGCTTTCACTCCAGCTTTCCAAAAGGCCATTTAGCTTAATAGTCTGTCCCATTTTTTCATTTCCTTATGCTACAGGTGCTGGGGGGATGATTTACAAAAGAACAATGGAATGACATTTTACCTGACTTTAGAAATTAATTCCCAGCAGTGTCTCACGCCTCTTGTGCCTCAGATTTGCCTTTCATAACACGGAAAGGGTGGTGAGATTCTGTAACAAAACAACAGGAGGTTTAAAATGCGAGAATACATCCAATTTTGCATCCAGCCACGATCTTCTAGAACCATTAGTAAATTGTTTGTATGTCCATATTAGCAATAAAAGATTCATCGACTGATTGAATTTTCAGAAATTTAGGCCAGGGCCAAATGAATTGGCCTCCATTCTAGTGTGACTAAATGCCAAAAAAATTACATGTACAAAATACATTGTTTAAAAAAAACACTCTGAAGAAAACATGCCAAACTAGCTGTATAATATATATTCAGACAATGTGTGTATTTAAACCCTGTAGGAACCTACAATATTTGAATTATATGAAATAAAATGAATGAAAAGGGGGCAAAAAATCTTTATCTCAGTTTGGCTATTGCTGTTCTTATTTCCACTGATCATGACAGGTCATTAAATGAAGGTCAGCTCCTGGTGGAATCGTTTGTTGGCTTCTTCAGGATCTTAAAACCTGTGAGGTGTGAAACCAATGACAAATTTTAGGGCAGTATTAGTGCTGTAAAATGGAGAGCTTCCAGTGATTCAGAACATTGTAGGAAATCACCTGTTGGGTGAATGGCCCACAAAATATGATCTATTGCTGAAAATCTCCTTAAACACTCAGCCACTGGGGGAAATGAACTTTAAGTGGGACTTCTGTAGTAGAACTTCTTCTTTGATGAATTTGTCATGCTTGGTGGTAGTGATATTCAACTAATAGCTTAATAACCTTGCCATTTACAGGCAATTACCCCCTGGAAGGAGCTCAGATGGGATGAAAAACATCTGTTTCCTTCTGGAATCCGTGCACATCTGCCCTTAAACAAAGTGAAAATTTGGTGTGAGAACTCTCAAGGACTGAATTGCTGGGGTTTTTCTGCAGTGCTACCTTCTCTGCAATTAGATAGCAGCTTCAAATCTGATTACCGAGTTATTTTTTCCCTCTCAGAATGCACAGGCACAAGCAAACTCTCCGTTGAGAGCTGATTTGATGCCAGTTAGATATTCAGGTAGTCCTCTGAAGGCACTGGAAATCAAATACCCGAAACATCTTGTGCAGAGTGAGAATTTCCATGTTTTGGAACGTGTGTTTCCCTGCCGTTCCCAGCGGAGGTTCTCACTGTTGCTTTTTCCAAAGCCCTTTAAAGCTGTTCGTGAGTTCAGAGTTTCACTGGGATGTTCTCTCAGGTAGGGGAATCCTCTTGATGTGCTGGTTATGCTGCTAAAGAGAAAATACAACTCTCTGAGTAGTTTTGCACCTGAGAGAGGCTATCTGACAGAGCTTCCCTCCCAGCAAAATCCTTTTTTCCTTCCAGCAGAGACAAAACTGGCAGCTGGAAGGATTTGAAATGTGGGGGAGCTGAGGAATCTCAGCACCTCCAAGGCTTTCTTGAGCTCCCAAAGGCATTGGGCCGTTCCAAGGGGATGGAATTTAGGGCATTCTGCTGGGAAATGTCCCAGAGAGGGCTGGGAAGGTCCTGGATCTGCATGGCTGGAATGTGTGGGACAGCAGGGCCAGGCTGGACAGGGCTTGGACAAACCTGGGCTGGGGGAAGGTGTCCCTGCCCATGGCAGAGGGTGAAACAAGAGGATTTTAAAGGTGCCTTCCAACCAAACCATTTTATGCTCCTATGAAAATGAGAACTGCAAAAGCTTTAGGAGCACATCTAGAGAGTGCATTCCTCTGCTGCCTGAGGCAGAAATCCAGCAGACTCTGCCATTTATGTCCATGACGTGCAGTTTATGTCCATTACATTTTAGCATGTATTTTTTCCCCCCATCTTTGCAGTGCGTCCACTTTTGGATTGGAGTGATGCAATTCTCAGTGCCTCTATTAAAAAAGAGTTAAGGAATGATATTAACAATATCTTTCAGCCCATTAAGTGGAGAAACCCTAGCTAAGCAGACTGCAAAGGCAGTGTGCTCAGTCTCTACGGAATTTTAGTAAGTTATGATTTGAAAAAAACCCAAAAAGGTCTTGATTTCCAAGCCTTTCTGTGTTCTTCCCCTCCCTGACTCGGTGATAGGTTTTCACTGCCATCATCTGCAGAGGTTACTGGATTTCCTCCCCAGGACAAACTGCAGGCAAACCGCCAGGATCAATTCCCAAGATTAAGCACAACATTGTTGGAAATGTCTCTGGATTAACTTTTCTCAAGCTCCCTGAGTTCTCAGTGGTTTTCCTGTATGGATAATGGAAGGAGCCTGCTCTAAACCCCCAGTGAAAGAAAAACAGTGCTTTTACCTCAGTGCTCTGGATTTGAAACTGACGTGAGATTTATGAGCAAGCTCCCTCCATCTAAACCTATATACACTCATTTACATGATTTTACATAATATATGGGAACAGTTTGTTGGGTAATTTACCCAGGGATAAAACCAACACTGTTTGCACTGTGAGCAGGGACCACTGCAGTGAGCTCTGCATCAACTCCTGTTCAGACAGGGCTGCTTGAATCTTCTTGGGAAATAATGTCCAGAATTATAGATACCTTGAGCTATAAATACATTGAACTGCTGACAGACCCAGCAGGAACAATGGAGAAGGAAAAAGCAGTGTTATAGCTCATAAAACTCACTGGAATCACTCTTGTTTATGCTGGTTAACATTTTGGGACTTCGTTAACACAAAAACGACCAAAAATGTTGTGATAGAAAAATTAAAGGAAATTTAACCAAACCCTTAACTCTGACAAATCATCTTTGTAATGGTTACACGAGGTTTGTGCTAACCTGCACCTCAAAGCTACAGCTACCTTTCAGGTGATCTGGGAGCAGGCTCTGGATTTACAGAAATATTCCTCAAGGCTCGCTTTGCCTTGGTGTCCCCTTCCAGAAAGCGTTCCGGAGTTTTCCCCTCACTTTTCATTCCCTTTATTGAACCAGATTTGTGTTTATAGCCCCATTTGCTTTCCCTGCCGTGCTGTCTGTCACTTGTGTGGAATATGGGTTTTGCACACTTGCCAAATAGTTCTGCTGCTTGGCCAGGGTTCTCTGGCAGGAGAATTTGCCTCTCGGCATAGTAATGGGCACGTTTGGCTAATGGGCCCTTTGTCTGGGGCCTCTTGCATATTCAGAGCTGCTCCTTTGTCACCAGCCTGACCCCGGCAGCAAATATTAGCAGGAATTGTAAATATTCTCCCCGGGATGCCGGCTGAAACAGGAATGGGCTTCCTGGGGGAAACTGATCCTCTGCTGCTCTGCAGCTTCCCAGTTCCCCAGGCTCTCTGATTCTCCAGCAGTTCTGCCCATCTCTGGTTTTGATGTTTTTGGAGTCCCTTTCCTCCGTGGTTTGTGTCCTCTTGGAGTGCATTCCATGTTGACACGGACAGGTTTTGGGATGGCCCAGCTGATAACGCGGTGTGTGCAGAGCTGGGCTGCCTGTACAGTTAGAGAAGGGATTTTTATCTGTTTGCAGGTAACACATCGACCTAATTCGTGCACAAAGTGGTCACAAAGGGAGTGACAAGTCCAACTGGTCACTTGAAAACCAGGGATTTCCATGGCCATGTGCACATGACAAGTGTCTTCACTGCTATTGGTAAGAAAGTGGCTGCATGTATTTTTTGTGACTTTTTTTTTTTTTAATGTCTGAAGTATAGATTTTTCTTTTTGTCCTATAGCTGCTTTCTACCGTCAGTGTTTAATAAATTGTCTGAAGGTGGGGAGTCGCTTTTTATTCTGGAATCCTTGGAGAGATTGGTTGGTTCTGCCTGGAAGAGCAGGTTTGGGTGGATAATGAGCCAATTTATTGGCAGAAATCAATGGCACAAGTACACGGAATTTTTACCAGTTTAATTAGACTATCAGACTCATTTTTAAACATCCCGGTCAAACCAGCACGGTGCAGGAACACAAACCCCCTCATTTAAAAGGATAACATTGTAGATCAAACTTTTCCATTGTTTGCAGTGAATCCCCAAAGCTCGCAGAGATTATGCCTGAGAAAACCCGCAAAAGGGGATGTTAGAGCACCATCTAGTGCCTCTTCTCCCAGAATATCGGGAATTTTTGAATTTTCCGCTTCATCCAAGGGTGTGGGTGGGGACGAGGGAATGATTGGCTGCTTAGATATTGACAACTACGTTTCTCAAACGGTGTGGGGAGAAAAGGCAGCGGAGGGATGGAAAGGAAATTTGGAATTTCACATGGGGAAGATTTTGTCAGCAGAGCAGCTCTTAGCTCCTCTTATTTCATCTTCTCAGCAGTCACACATCTTTCCTCCTGGGGGCAGTCAGGAAGTGGATGCAGGGGTAGGAAAATGGGAGGAAAAGTTAAATAAGAAACTGGCTAAATGACATGTTTAGGGGAGGTGGAGTTGTGGTTTTGGTAGAGCAATGACGTGTTTAGATTTAGAAGGACTGAGCAGGAGGAGGCTGGTGTTGGTTTGCAAACTCCTCGTGTTGAGAACTGCACCTGCAATCAGGGAACTCAATCCTGTGCTTTCCTCATGCTGAGTATGACCTGGGATGCAGACTAAATTAACACTAAATTAAATTCTAAATAGAGCTACATTTTAATATGCTTTACATTCCTGTCCCTTTGTTTCTCTTTCTTCTGGAAAGGTGATTTAACATCCTCTGGCTCCAAACTACTCAATGGTTAACCAAGAACAACTTTGCAATCGTTCCCAGCCACTGGAGATGAATTTGGGGATGAAGCCCCTCTAGGAAACAAGCTCCAAAGTTCCAGTGAGTTTGGGAACGCACCTTGTGCTGGGAGTGGCTCAAGTGTGAGATTAATGACTCATCAAAGTAAGTTTTTTGTGATTCTAAATACAAATATTTATATGTTAAACGTGTTTTCTAGCAGGTTGGATTTAAAACCCTCAAAATTCATTATACTTTGAAGCATTTAGTAAATGTTCTGATGGTGATGTGGAACTTAACCAAAGTCATTTATCTCAAAAAAAATCTTCACCCAAAACCCTCAGTGTCTTCACTAGAGCCCTGTAGAAAAAGCTGGTGGATAGTGATGTCTGTAAATGATAGAGTCTAAATTAGAGTTAATGCCCAATCTGGAGGTTGAATTTATATTTAAAGCACTTGCTGGAATTACAGTGCCCATAGACAGAGCTGTCAGCAGGGATACAGAGCTGCAACATCATCCAAAATACTCCCAGAGTCCCCACTACTTATCATTTTCTTATGATTATTATTGAATTTAGGGTTTTCGAAAAGAAACCCCAGCTCCTTGGGTCATGTCAATTTTTGGAGAATCCCAGAAGCCACTAAAAAAATAAGATCTATCCCTCAGGAGTGTAGAAACAAGCTTAAAAGTGTGACAAATATATCCCCAGCAATTTCATAAAGAAACCAACAGAAATAAAAATATTTTAGCATATCAAAATAATTAAAAAAATATTTAGCATAATATTTCTTAATAAAATCCAAGGCTTTGGAGAAGGGGTTCATGTTTTTTTTAAATTCTTCAGTTGGCCAGCCTGACAGCAAAAATACTTTTCTTTTTTTTATTATGGTAAATTATCAGATACAATACCCTGCAAATTCGTGTATTACACTGGGATAATGCAAAAAGAGTTATGGAATCATAGCTTAATCATTTAAGTGATTATTGTATTTTACAAATGCTTAATGTATCATCATGGGCATGTTTGGCAAATGTGGTATTGATTGCTGCTCTAAAGGCCCATTCAGGGCAGTATAGATAATAGTTGTTTGAGAATTTTCCACCCACGATTGTAAGGAAATTACAGTGCTATTTGTCTTTTAAATGTGGTTCTTTAAACCACTTTAATTCTGATTTAGAAAAATATAAAAATTAGTGTTTTGCTTGCTGGCTAATCATTGGTTTGCTCTGTCACTGATGCAGGGAGAATATTATTGCTGAACTGAAATGGGAGGCACTGAAAAGAAAAGCAGAAAGAACAGAATTTTTCCCTATTAAAAAAAAAAAAAAAAAAAAAAAGCCTTTTTAGGGAGAAAATAACAAACAGGGCTGAGATAGAGGAATTGTGAAATGCTCAGGAGCACTGTATGGGTTTAGTGATTTGTAACAAAGAATGCAATAAAAAATTCAGCAATAAAAATATAACATTTTAATAGAAAGAAATCCTGGTGCCACAATATGGCTTTTTGAGGGTTTTTAAAGGGGAAGGAAATGCTAAGAAATGATGAGACAGAATGTTTGTGTGAGAGTTGGGCAGTGCAGGGGCAGCTGCATCGAACTTTTTGGGGTGTCTATCAGCTGGGTTTGCATCCCGTGAACTGTTCTGGTGATGCCACCAACCTCCCATAAGGACAGGACTCTGCTGACAAGTTCCAAGAGCACAGGGCACAGGATTGTGTCCAGAAAGAGGAATATCCCCAGGGAGGAGACTCCACACCACCTCTGAGCACCGGTCCCAGCCAGTTTTTCCTCATGGCCAGATGGAACTGATGGGCATCAGTTTCTGCCCGTTCCTCATAAGAGGAGAGCTCCATCCTCTTGGCATTGTAACCAATCCATTTAATAACTAAACTACTAAAATTTGTGCGCATGGATAAAATCCCCTTCCAGCCCTCTCTTCTCGGGGTCGAAGCACCGCAGCTCAGCCTTCCCCCACAGCAGCGATGCTCCAGCGCCCTCGGCAGCTCCCTGGCCTTTCGCTGCACCCTCTCTTGGAGAGATCTCTGACAGATGTTTATCTTATGTTGTGTTTAATTTATTTTCGAGCCATTTACCCATGAGGTTTAACCCGCCGCGGATTTTATTCACAGCCAGCCCCTGTCCCGTGTCCACAGCCAGGCGCGGGCATCAAGCGCTCTGGGGACTCGCAGCAGGTGCCCCCCGGGGCGGCTCTACCCTGCTCACCCATGGCCGTGCCCTGGCAGCAGGGGAGGAACCGCTGTCCCCCGCCACCCCGAGCCCTCCAGACGGAAAGGGCCGCCGTTCCCCGGGCACACGGTGGGTGCGAGTCCCGGGGCCGAGCACGGAGCTCCGGTCCCGCACAGCCCGTGGCTCCCGGCCCCGCTCCGGCCGGCTCGGGCTCCTCCTCCGCCCGCCTCCTGCCCCCGCCCCGGCGCTTTCCCAGGCTGCTCTCCGGGTAAACAGCGATGGCCGCCGAGGACCGAGGCGGAGAGCCCCGAGATAACATGGGGAACCCCCTCCAGCTGGTGCCCGGTGAGGGCCGGGCCGGGCCGGGGGCAGCCGCGGGGGGAGGCGCCGGGACGGGGCTTGGCAGGCGGGGCGGGGAGGGGAAGGAGAAAAGGAGAAGGGAAGGGAAGGAAAAGGAAAGCGGAGGCGGAGAGGAAGGGAAAAAGAAAGCGAAGTAAAGCGGAGGGGAGGCGGGCAGAGACCCCGGGCGGTTTGGGGAGCGCTGGGGGCCGGCGCTGCCGCGGAGCTGTGGGCGCTCCCGGCCGGTGCAGGACGGCGGAGGGCGAGCCTTGGCCCTGGGCTCCTGCGGCCTCTGCTCCTGGGCTCCTACCACTCCACCGAGGCCGTGAATGCTCCGTGGAGGCCAGAAATGCTCCACCGAGACCGTGGATGTTCCGCCGAGGCCATAAATGCTCTAGCGAGGCCGTGGATGTGCGCTGCAGGACGGGACACGCTGTCACGGGCGCTCGGGGCAGCCGATGGAGTGAAACGCACCGTGGGGTCTCCACCAGAGTGGGCAGAGCAGGCGATTCTCTGCACATCGAGACCTCTGTGAAAACCCGAGTCTGAGGAAAACCTGTGTTGTTTTAGGGAGTCTCTGCTCCTTTTTCCAGTGGAAATAAGCAGGGAAACAGGTGCTCGGGGCTGGATGGAGAGCAGTGCTGGGTCCCATGTGCTGCCTGGCTTACCTGTCATGCACACTGGTGCAATTCCTCACCCAGGGAATTAGACAGAATTATAGCATAATAATGTGTTTTTCTGTATATGGTGCCTCCATGGTGACAGGAGATCAAATGGTTTGCGAAGCAGCTTGTGCTTAACTGGAAAGAACCATTATTTCAGAATAAGCATGCAGGGGAGAAGAGAGCAGGAAATCCTGCTTGGAGTCAGTGTCATTTCCCATGGCAGGAAATTCTGTGAGCTCTTTAGGCCTGTATGTTTTAAATAACAAGAAAATATTTCCTGAATATTTTAGGAAATGCAGCCTTAATGTCACCGTAATATAAGCAATTTTCCTGAATATTTGAAAAAATACAGCTTTAATATCACCTTAATAAGTTATTTTTGTCTTTAGGAGCTACAGCCTTAATATAAACTATTTCCTGAATATTTTAGGAAATGCAGCCTTAATATAACCTTAATATGACCTATATACCGTGTTCCTTTTCCTTAAATGAGGTTTATATTTCCTCATTTCTGCACAAAGCTGCTGAGAGTGGATTGGGTTGTGTTAGTGAGCAAGCGTGAGGGAAATGTGATTTTTGTTATGCAGGGGAGCCTCCAACATTCCCTTTCCCCTCCTTCCTGCGTGCTGGAGGTGCTGCTAACCCTGAAATGTGAAGATAAATAAAACCCAGTAGCTGGGGGTGTAAAAACTTCAGCTTGTTTTGCCAGCTGAGAGGGAGGAGGAGAGGGAAGGCGCTGGGGTTTTCTGTGTTTTGAGCTGGTGCTGCTGCAGTGAAATGAGTCATCATCGTCCCTCAGCCACCGCCACACAGCAGCCACTGTGCGCTTTTGGCACCAGCCAGCAAAAGTTTGCAGGGCACAATTCTTTCCAATCGACTGCTGCTAATTCCTTCTGTGTTCACAAAAACAAGCGGGACAGCCTCTCCCTGTTAGAGCTGCTAATGGTGGATGCAGCCGGATGGGAGCACATGGAAAAATCAGAATTTTGGTGTTTTTTTTTTCCCTCCTCCATTCTGCAGAATTCCCCAGAACCAAACAAAAACTTCCTGCTCTTCCCCTACATCAAACGAAGCAAAATAGTGGCTGTTTTGGACATCTTTAACAAATTGTAACTGTTGTGGTTAGGGGTTGTTAACTGAATAGAAGAAATTTCATATGGATGTGGCGTATTTGGAACAGTCATTAGGCAGATGGTGTCTCATTGCTGAAAGGACTGTAATTAGGTGCAGTACCAAAAGGAGTCTGTAACCTCCTTTCCTGTTGTGCTGAATCACTTTTTGCTGAGATAAATTCAATATAGGATGGATCTGTAAGAGGAGCTTCTGTAAATGATGAGCTGTTAAAAAAAAAAAAAATTAGTGAGGTGAAGCAGAGATAAGACCTGTGACTAAACATTTTGTGGGAGCATTTAACAAATGTGTCTGGAGGCCAAAGAGGAGAAAAAAAGTCCTCTAAAATCAGCTTTTAGTGTCTCCTTCACTGTTCTCTTATCCTCCCACTCTCAGAAACAGTGAAATTTGTGGTGCTGCCATTTCTGAGGGAAAATTCTTGGCTTCTGCAGCATCTTTCTTTTTTGAGATTTCCCTGCAGAACCCTTCACCCTCCGCCTTTTACATTTTCAACTCTGCATTATTTTTTATGGAAATACTAATTGCAAAGGCAGGCAGCTAGACAGACTATTGTAAATATATTTTTTTCCATCTTGTAATAGTTTTCAAGGTCTAAATGATGATCAGCACCATTGGGATTATGCATTAGCAAGCTCCTCTTGGTGTAAGAATCCTGGAGATTGGTTACTAACATTTTAGACATAAGATGGTGTATAAATGATGTTTGTGTTCAAAGGGTAAATTGATGCAGTGACTGATAATTTAATTGTCCTTCTTACCTGAAAATTACCTCAGGATTGGCTGAGAAATGGGAAGGAAGCAGTAGTTTTTGAAATACTGTTTTAGAAGCGGTAGTTTTAAAATACTATTTTAGAAGCAGTAATTTTTAAATACTATTTTATATCTGCCGTCCCTTGGAGTCTCGTGATTTGCTTGCTCAGGAGTTGCCTCTGCTGGGTTTGTGTTTGGTGTACACTCAGCAGAGGCTGGCAGCAGTTAAATTGTGTGAAATACCAGCAAGGATCTCTGCAGGGACACGGAGTTTCCAAGTGCTTCTTACTCTCTTGCAGTTTGGTTGCTGAGGTTTGTGCAGCCTCAGACGCTTCCCTCAGCATCCTGCCAGGAATGGAGTTATCTGGCACCCTGGTGTGCAGACAGAAAACCTTTAGAGCTGAGATAAGTAGGAAAAGCTGAACTGACAACCTTTGTTCATTGTTTTCTTCCAAGGAAAGTTGTTCTTTAGCCTTTCAGACGTAAATTACCAGCTTTTGACTCTTTGTGTGGAATGATGATTTTGCTGGAGCAGCAAGAAGATTGTTTTCCCCAGGTTTATGAGGCTGTAGCCTGGGAATGTTGAATGCATTTTCCTGATTCTCAGGTTTTTCTCAGTATCTCAGTCTTTGCTGATTAATTTTTACCCAATATTCTGTTTGTGCTTGTCAGTAGAGAGCGAGGAAGAGGATGACAATGAAATGGAAGTGGAAGACCAAGACAGTAAAGAAGCTGAGAAGCCAAACATCATTAATTTTGATACCAGTTTGCCCACGTCACATGTGGTACGTTTTTATACATTGGCCATTAAATATATCCTGAAGGGATTTGAGTGGGGTTTGCATGGTTTTATTGTAATGTTCTTATGCCGTAAACTTAATTTTATTATTGCAGAATCATCACAGAATGGTTTTGGTTGGAAAAACCTTGAAGGGCACCCAGTTGCACCCTCTGGGCAGGGACTCCTCTCACTGTCCCAGGCTGCTCCAAGCCCTGTCCAGCCTGGCCTGGGACATT
Source organism: Bombycilla garrulus (assembly GCA_013400315.1). Taxonomy (NCBI): domain Eukaryota; kingdom Metazoa; phylum Chordata; class Aves; order Passeriformes; family Bombycillidae; genus Bombycilla; species Bombycilla garrulus. The sequence continues at coordinate 124,778 of VXBU01008522.1, forward strand.
TCCAGGGATCCAGGGGCAGCCACAGCTGGGCAGGGCCTGCCCACCCTCACAGGGAAGGGTTCCTGCCCAAAATCCCATCCATCCCTGCCCTCTGGGAAGCCATTCCCTGTGTCCTGTCCCTCCATGCCTTGGAAAGAGTCTCCGTCCATCTTTCCTGTAGATCCTTCAGGTTCTGGAAGGCCACATCAGATCACCCTGGAGTCGCAGCTCTGCCAGCCTTTCCTGCCAGCAGAGCAGCTCCATCCCTGTGGTGTCCATGTCCTCCCTGGCTGCCCAACCCTTCCCTGAGTGAGGGGAATACAGGTTGGATATTAGGAAAAAGATTTTCATGGAAAGAGTGATAAAGTTCTGGAACGGCTGCCCGGGGAGTTGCTGGAGTCACCATCCCTGGATGTGTTTAAAACATCCTGGATGTGGCACTGGGTGCCAGGATTTAGTTGAGGAGTTGGGCACAGGTTGGACTCGATGATCCTGAAGGTCTCTTCCATCCTGGGGATTCTGGGATTGTGTGAATTTTGTGAATTCCGTGGTTGTTTGAATTCCATGAATTCTGTGGCTCTGTGGTTGTGTGAATTCTGTGGTTGTTTGAATT
>VXBU01008523.1:12424-34927 GCA_013400315.1 Bombycilla garrulus
GAAGGGACAGCACAGGGAGGGACAGCACGGGGAGGGACAGGCTGGGCACGCAGCAGCACGGGGAGGGACAGGCTGGATACGGCCCTGGGGACAGCACGGGGAGGGACAGCACGGGGAGGGACAGACTGGGGACAGCACAGGGAGGGACAGGCTGGGCACAGCATGAGGAGGGACAGGCTGGACACGCAGCAGCACGGCCCAGAGGGATCTGAGCACCTGAGACCCCCAGGTGAGGGTGGGAATGGTGCCAGGGGTGTGCTGACACACCGGAGGGGATGGACACCCTTCAGGGAAAATGATGTTTCACTCAGCTCATCCCACGTCACCCTCTCCAACTGGTTTTTACGGAATTCCAGACTGGTTTGGGTTGGAAAGGATCATAAATCCCATCCAGTCCCACCTGCAGGGACACCTCTCACTGTCCCTATTCAGCCTGGCCTCAGGCGCTGCCAGGGATCCAGGGACAGCCACAGCTGCTCTGGCCACCTGTGCCAGGCTTGCCCACCCTCACAGAGAGGAATTCCTTCCCAAAACCCCAGCTAAGGCAGGCGGAGCAGGGCCCTGTGTCCCACCTGTGTCACCGAGGGGCACAGCCTGTTCTGCTCGTAGCAGTTTGGTTTCATGCACGGGCGGTTCTTGTTCTGCCCCCGGGCTCTCTTCCTCTCCGGGCGCTCCTTCTCCTCCTCTCCAGCGTTCCCTGGGCTCTCCCCATCCTGGCCGAGCTCCTCTGCCTTCACCCTCTTGGCTGGAGGCTCACCCGGGGTGTTGCTGATCTGCTCCTCTTCCTCCTTCTTCTCCTCCTCCTCATCCTCCTCCTCTTTGCCCCCTGCCCGCAGGTAGGCGTGGAACCGCTCCTTGGAGGTGAGGAACCTGCGGGGAAAGGTGGAAAAGGGCTCAGGAGGGGGCGATGGGGGCAAGAGGAGCTGGGCATGGACCGGTGGGGGTATGGAAAGGTCGGGAATGCACCGGGGGGGTTGTGGAGGGACCGGGCAGGTACCGGGGGATAACGGAGGAGTTGGGAATCTACTGGGGGAGGGATGCGGAGAGATGGGAAATGTACCGGGGGGTCACGGAGGCACCGGGCAGGCACTCGGGGNATGTAACGGCAGCTTTATGAAGGGAGCGAGCGCATGCCGGTGAAGGTTACGAAGGGACCGAGCCCGTTCTGGGGGGGTTACAGAGGGGTCGGGCAGGTGCCGGGGGGGTTCCGGACGGACAGGGCAGCACCGCGGCTCCGGTCCCGCACTCACCGGGCTCGAACCGGCGCCACACCGGGCGCCGCCGCCGCCATGCTGCCGCGCGCGGCGATGACGTCAGCGGCGGGGCGAGGACGCGTGACCGCGCGCGTGCGCGGCGGGAGCTATAAAAGGCCCGGCTGAGGCCCGGTCCCCTCAGAGCGGCGGGAGCCGCGGCCGCGTGTGGGGAGCGCTGTGAGGGGATTGTGTGCGCTCCTCATGGGTGTCAGCGTTCCCCGAGCAGCGAAAAAAGGCCGTTGTGCAGCTCCCTTGTAGCGGGGAGAGGTGTTGTCCCATGTGGCAGCTCCTTAAGGCTTCTCCTCGGGGACGCCTGGGTGTGAGGGGGTCACAGCTGCCGCCCCAGGGCTGCACCCTGAGGGTGAGCATGGCTGGAAGGACCCCTGAGATCACCGAGTTCAGCTTAAAACTGAGCAGCATCGTGGCAGCCAGGCACACCAAGTGCCACTTTGTCTTTCCTTCAACAGTTCCCTGTTTTTGGGGGCATCCAGCTCTCCCCACTCCTCTCATACAGCTATGAGGGGAGAGGATGGAGCTCTACAGAGATGTGGGATACTTGATTTGGGTTTTTTTTGTAATTTTAGGGTTGTTTTTAAGCAGTAAATGCAAGGACTGGCTGCACAGTGCTGAAGGGATGAACCAGCTCTTGCTCGCGAGCTGCCTGGAGTGTTCAAGCTGCCCTTGCCTTTGGTCCGTGGGTGGAAATTTGGGCTGAGAACCAAATAAACACGTCAAGCGTGGTGTGTTTGACCTTTTTCTCCCCCTGCAGTGGCTGCCACGAGTTCCCTGTGTTCGTGCCAGCCTTTACACCCTCTCCTGGCCCACAGCCCCTCCGCGATCCTCCGAGCCTGGTGAGCGTGAGCAGCGAAGATGCCGCGGTGAGGGGGCTGATGTCTCATGGGTGACGTGTTTGGAGCCCTCCTGGGTGAGGTTTCCTTTCCAGCTCCATCATCTCCACAGCCCTGCTCGACTCACGCTTGGCCTGGGGTGCGGAGAGCGCGAGCAAAGGCTGTGAGATCCAAGTGAAGCAAAACCTGGGCTCCATCTTTCCTGAGCTGAATCCAAGGAGATTTTTATTTTTTTTTTTAGCTGGTTAAAACCCTCCATGAGGCTGGGCATGGGGTCAGCCCTGCTCTGTAGAGGTACCAACAAGGACACAGCTGAACTCACGAGTTTTGTCCTAAATTAGGAGCGGCTGGGACCTCCGGAAGAGCGACTGCTCACGGTGTTGTGGGATTAGCACAGCACTGAAATTGTTTATGGGCACTGCAGAGTTGTGTGTGCACGTGGGGTTTGGATTCTGGTGTTTTCCATCACAAACAGCTTTTGGGAGGAGCTGGGAGCCTGCTGGGTGCTCCTGCTGCTGCCCAGGTTGCCCTACGGGGTCAGGCTGCTGTGGGGAGAGCTTTGGGCTGATCGGGTGATAATTAGAAAGATGAGGAATGCAAAATGCTATTTTAAGCTCCAGCTTGGCCTGGGGAAGGAAGGAAGGAAAGAAAGAAAGAAGGAAACGAGGCTCTGGGGATTAATGAAGTGATTTCAGTGCTGTTTCTGTGGGGCAATAAGCCCGAAGTCAGAGCGCTTTGGGCTGGCTGCACCCGGCTGGGGTCAGGCTTCAGCATCTAATCCCTGCTCGGGGCTCTGGCTCGGAATTTTTACGAGGTTGAGCCTTGGACGAGCTTCCCAACCAAGCCTTTCCCAGGCTGGACAGGGCTTGGAGAAACCTGGTCTAGTGGAAGATGTCCTCGGCCGATCAGGGGTGGAAAAGGCTGAGCTTTGAGGTCCCTTCCAACCCAAACCATCCCGTGACTCTCTGCTGGGCTGGAGAGCTGCTGGCTCTTGTCTCCTTCATCTTTTCACCCCTCCAGGCTGGAAGAGGAGCTGGATAAGCGGAGGGTGAGCACAGAGCTTGGAAGGCCAGAGCTGTCAGTCCCACATCCTCCAGCAGCTCCAGAGAAAACCAATCCCCACGAACTCGCTGGGAAAGGCCAAGGCAGGAAAAAGGGAAATGCTGATTACAGGAAAGTGGGATATAGATACAGGGAGAGCTAAGTCAGGAAAAGTTCAGCTCCTTCAAGGTCCAAGTTAAACACGTTTTAACGAACCTGCCCCTTCCACAGGCTCCCACACAAAAGTCGGATGTGTCAAGCCCCGGGGTCTGACTGCCACGCCAGGAATTGGCCAAAAATGAGGCTCTGTAGCAGCCCCAAGAGCAGGAGAGAGAGATTCGGGCTGGCCACGCCGGCCTGGAGCCGTGCTGGGTGTTGTGACAGCCTCTGCTGGTCCCTGCTGCCAGGGGGGTGAATGTCCCAGGTGTTGGGAGGAGGGAGGGAACCTCCGCCTCCATCTTCTGCTCAAACCGAATCCATTCCTCACGTGTTGTCTCCCCTTCCATCCGGTCTCGTTTCAGCGGCGCAGCTTCCAGCCCTCTGCAAAGGGGAGCGCTCCCATCGCTCATAAATCTCCCATCAGGAAGCTGTTTCCAAGATGAAAGCTTTAAACGTTTCCCCTCTCTGGTTTCACGTCCCGGCTCCCAATTCCCTCCCCGCCGTAATCGCCGGCTCCATCTGGACATGCCGGGCTCTCTGTGCCTCGCACCGAGCTCTGGCTGCTCCCACAAAACCTGTGCTGGGACAATTTGGGGTTGGGCTGTGCGAGCCTCCAGAGCTTGGGAACGGCCACTCCGGGCTTCGTGTGATGGAATTTGGGAAGCTCCTCCTGCTGCAGGTCCCGCCCGGCTCAGGAGCCCAGTTGGCGTTTGGAGGAGATGAAGGTCGTTATGTGGGCAAGGCCGTGGGTTTGGGATGAGCTCTCAGCGGGCTGCGGCTCGGGGCCTGCTCTGGGGATCGGATCTGGGATTGTTATCCGTGGGGATGAGGCCTTGGAATGGTGTGGGAGCAGGGGACAGCAGGGGACGGCAGGGGACAGCACCACGGGGCAGGGGATGGCAGCACAGGGCAGGGGACAGCAGGGGACAGCAGGACAGGACAGGGGATGGCAGGGGATGGCACCATGGGGCAGAGGATGGCACCATGGGGCAGGAAATGGCACAGGGCAGGGGATGGCACCACGGGGCAGGGGACGGCAGCACAGGGCAGGGGATGGCACCACGGGGCAGGGGACGGCAGCACAGGGCAGGGGATGGCACCACGGGGCAGGGGACGGCAGCACAGGGCAGGGGATGGCACCATGGGGCAGGAAATGGCAGGGGATGGCACCATGGGACAGGGAATGGCACAGGGCAGGAGATGGCACCAGGGGACAGGGGATGGCAGCACGGGGCAGGAAATGGCACCACATGGCAGGGGATGGCACAGGGTAGGAGAAGGCACCACAGGGCAGAAAATGGCACAAGGCAGGGAAAGAAAACCCTCTTTTCTGATGAATGGAGCAAACAGGAGGGGAAGGATCTGAGCTGAGATTCCCCGACCTGAGGACGAGGAGCGGTGCAGGATCAGGCACTGGTGTCACAAACCTCTCAGCACTGCGGGGTAAATGCAGGAGCCTGAAAGGAAAATCTCTTCCACGCTGAGTGCGGGGTGCACAAAAAGGACAGGATGTGCTAATTAGATCCATAGTGCTCTCTGTCCTGTGTACACCCAGGCTGTGGCAGCAGGGCAGTGGCACGTGTGACACACTGCTGGTGACCTGCCCTCTGTTCACACTGGCCACAGTCACATCCAGGTGTCCATTCCAGCCCCAACACAGAAAATGTCAATTTAGAGTTATAAAAATGCGAGAAGGAGCTGAGCATTTCCTGGTGGGGAATAATAACGGGGCAGGGGAGACATCTGGGCTCACGTGGGAGTGCTGTGGGATCCCGGGGCTCTTGGCTGTGGCGCTGTCGTGGTTTGACAGTGGCTTTCCTGCCCAACAAAACGTCAGTCAACCTCAAACCAGCACAGGCGCTCAGCCCTTTGCTGGGAAAGCTTGGAGGAGACCCCAAACCTTTTCATCAGCCCCTAAAATTAGCGGCAGGCCAAGGCCCCGCTGCTGGAGGGGCGGGTTCCTTGGCAGAGGCGGCTGCGATGATGAACAGGCAGGATGTGGCCCGGCAGCGGGGGAAGGTCCCAATTCTCCGGTCTGGTGGCTCTGGGGACATCTCTCACCAGCCTTTGTCCCTCTCAGCCTTCGCCACCCTCGGCCCCACAGTTCTCAGGGCTGTTTTGAGGCTCCCAAAAGGAACCTTCTCTTCTGGCTCTGCTGTCCCCGAGGTCACCCCGTCCCTTTTCCGTGCGGGTTTCTCAATCCCCTCGTGGCTCAGCCTGTTGGGAATTCGAGGAGTTGAGGATCTGGGCAGGAAAGGTGCTTTCCTTCAAGCCTTTATCTAAATCCCTGTGTGCCACCAGATAAAATCTTGTGTGCATTTTGAATTTTTATTTTTAACGCGAGAAAGCAACGCTGAAGTTTCCTCCTGACATTTAACTCAGTCAGTCAGTGACAAACCGAATAAACATTCCTGTTTTGCTGGGACAAAGGCTCCAAGATCCTGCTGGGACTGAAATGTTTCATCATTTCCGAAGTAAAACGTTTCAGTTAAAATATAAAAAAAAAAAATATAAGAACAACAACTAAAAATGACACGTTTCAATGTTTTTCTAATTATTTTCTCCACTTTGGCTGGAGCTATTTGTCAAATCTGGCCTGGCTTCTCAAGTAGCTTTGGAACCTTCCAAAACTGCTATTTTGGGCGCTTTCCCTGCTCTTGATGGATGAGTTTGGTCCCCGCTCGTGCCGGGTGTTCTCTGGGGTGCCTCGCAGGTGGAGGGAGCACCTTTGGGTGCCGTGGCAGGGACACCTTGCACCATCCAGCCCGGCCTGGGAAACCTCCGGGGCTCCTCCGGGAATTCCACCGCAGCTCCGGAGCGGGAGCGGCTCGGGGAAAGCCTCTCCGGGGAGCTGGGAGTTTGCCACGAGAGGGGGGTGTGAGCCCGCGGAGGTGCCGGGGTGACTCGGGGCGCTGCCCTACGCGGCTCCATCGCCGTTCCCAGCGCTGGCAGCGCCTCAGGTGCGATCTCGGGAGCTCACCTGGGCTCGGAGCGGCTCAGCCCGCGGGGATTTGCTCCCGCCTGAGCTGAAGCACAAGGGATTGTGCTGGCTGCAATCTGGCCAAGGAATGCTGTGCACGCCCCCACTGCTCTCTGGGCTGGTTCAAAGCTTTCTTTTCCTCGGATATATCCGTGTTTTCTGCATGTGTTTGTGTTTTCTGCATGTACCTGTGGGTTTTTTCTGCCCGTATCTGTATTTTCTGATGTATCTGTGTGTGTTTTCTGCCTGTGTCTGTTTTCTGCCTGTATTTGTGTTTGTTTTCTGATGTATCTGTGTGTTTTCTGCCTGTATCTCTGTTTTCTGCCTGTATCTCTGTTTTCTGCCTGTATCTCTGTTTTCTGCCTGTGTCTGTTTTCTGCCTGTATTTGTGTTTGTTTTCTGATGTATCTGTGTGGTTTTTGTCTGTATTTGTGTTTGTTTTCTGCCTGTATCCATGTCTATTCTCTGCCTGTATCTGTGTAATTTTTCTGCCTGTATCTGTATTTTCTGCCTGTATCTGTGTCTGTTTTCTACCTGTATCTATATTTGTTTTCTGCCTGTATATGTATATGTGTTTTCTGCCTGTATCTGTATTTGTTTCTGCCTGTATTTGTGTTTTCTGCCTGTATCCGTGTCTGTTTTCTGCCTGTATCTGTATTTTCTGATGTATCTGTGTCTGTTTTCTGCATGTATATGTGGTTTTTTTCTACCTGTATCTGTATTTTCTGCCTGTATCTGTGTCTGTTTTCTACCTGTATCTATATTTGTTTTCTGCCTGTATATGTATATGTGTTTTCTGCCTGTATCTGTATTTGTTTCTGCCTGTATTTGTGTTTTCTGCCTGTATCCGTGTCTGTTTTCTGCCTGTATCTGTATTTTCTGATGTATCTGTGTCTGTTTTCTGCATGTATATGTGGTTTTTTTCTACCTGTATCTGTATTTTCTGATGTATCTGTGTTTGTTTTCCACTGTATCTGTATTTATTTCTGCCTGTATCTGTATTTATTTCTACCTGTATCTGTATTTTCTGATATATCCATGTCTGTTTTCTGCCTGTATCTGTATTTATTTCTACCTGTATCTGTATTTTCTGATGTATCCATGTCTGTTTTCTGCCTGTATCTGTATTTTCTCATCCATCTATGTTTGTTTTCCGCCCGTATCCGTGTTTTCCCCACGAGCTGCCCCACTGCCCCCATTTTCCCCTTGCACTGATGCAACTCTTGCTGATTGTGACTGCAGAAAACCGGTTTGAGGAGCTGATCTGGCTCATCCGAATTGTTTTTTCCCCCTTTCCCGGGTCAGGAACATTTCTTTCCCAGGTGTTGCACGAGCGTGTCGTGTCCTGGGGTCTGAGCAAGCCCGGCTGTAAATCACCCCGGCTGTTCTCTTGAAATTTCTGGGACATCAAAAGCGCAGATTTCTCCTGCTGGGTGATCTCCAGGTCATCAAGGCAGATCCATGAACCGAGAACTTGGGGAAATTGTTTCATTTCAGCTTGAACTCAGAGTGGGAATGGAGAGACCTGGAGGTTTTTTTTTTTTTGGTTTAGGTGTTTTCTCTGTTGGTTTCTTCCATCATTTTGCGACCCACATGCAAAGACTAAAATGCTCCAAGATGTTCAAATATCAAATGCTTGGATGTTCAAATATCCTCCTGCATGGAATATTCCCTCCCACATCAGAGAAGGAAATACAGAAAAACAAAACTTCAACTTATTTTTTTTTTGAGGGGGAAAAATCTTTAACACTCACCGGACTTTAAATTTTAAACTCAGTTTTATGACTGAGGCCTGTTGTGTACCTTTATAAACCCAATTATTTTTATCCTTACAGCAAAGCTGGCTCAGGCAGGGACTGTCCATGGGATCCAAATCCAGTTTTCCTCATTTTGTGGCGTTTTCCTCGGGGCTGGAAACCTTGGGAGCAGGTTCTGGGTCTGTGCAGCCACGTGCTGTGCAGTTGCAGCGTCCGCAGTCGAGTTCTTGTGTGAAAAATCCTTCCTGGCCCGGCTGCTGCAGGAAGATTAGGAATAATCCCCGGCCCCCATCCATCAAACTTAATTAGGGCCATTTCCTAACGAGCCTTTGGACAGCTCAGGGAGGACTGAGCACCTTGTCATCGCTTCCAGGAGGGAGAAGGACCAACAGCCTCCTGCAGGGGCTGGGGCTGCGAAATCCCCACAAAAAGGAGTCCAAAAAATCTGCTCAAAAAGCAGAAAATCCCCGGATTTAGGGGAAAACCAGGTACTCCCTGGTATTGTGCTCAGAGCTCTGCTCCTGGCCTGCTTTTCTGCCTCCCAGAATCTGGGAGATCCTGGGCAGCTCTTCCCGTGTTTTTCTCTGAAGTGGCCGTGGTTTGTTTTTCCTGAGAAAGGCTTTGTTTTTTAGATGTCAATTGAAACAAAATCTGAATCCGTTCCAGGGCGGGTGTTGGTTGGATGAGTATCTGGATTTATTTATTTTATTAGTATTTGTTGGTTTTTACGTTGTTTATGCATCCCTTAGGTCCCATCCCAAGGAGAACACGGAGGGGAGGGGTTAAGCTAAAACAACCGTCTTTTGAAATGTCCATTAATCTCCATTTATACCAGAGAACTTTTCTCCAGAGGTCACAATCAAAACGTGTCCCAGTTATCCTGCTCAGCTGCTCCTCACTCTCTGATTTAGTGCTTCCCGAATTCCCGCATCCAGAGGAGCTGCCGGGTGCTCTCGCTTTCCCTGAGCCGAGCTGGGACGTGAGGGACACGTTGGTCACCGTCTGAGGGCTCAGGAGCAGAGAGAGGAACGGGCTGCTGGTGTTTGGGAATCGGGGATTTGGGAATTTCTCCAGCCGTGCATCGCTGAGGTTCCCGAGGGAGGGGAGCAGGTTTTTCCGACCTGCAGCAATCCCAGGGCAGTGACTTTTCCCTGAACGCTGTGAGCTCCTGGTGCGTTCTCCTTTTCCGTGACTTGTGGGCGGGAGGGGAGGATGCTCAGGGCAGGGTTTGGAGGCGACCTCGTTGTTTTCCTGGGGCAAGGAGCGGTGTTGGGGCACAGAACCGTCCACTGACGCTCGCCGTGGTTTTGGGAGTTTCCTTGCAGCACCTGACACAAAAATGGGTTCGTCCTCCGGAGCAGGAGAGGCCTGGAGGGTCCTTCCCTGGCAGGGCTGCTCCCTGTCCGGCTTTGCCAGGATTCCTGAGGCTGCCAGCCCTGGGAAGGGATTTCTGTCCTCCCTCCCGGGATCAGCGTGGTGAGGATCTGGTGCACACTGAGTGATTTCACACGGCCAGGAGTGAAGACGCAGCCGCTCTGTTGGCTCCTTGGTGCCAGTTTTCCTTTGATCCCATTCTTCCCCTCCTGCCTGGAGCTCTGAGGAGCACTGGGATTCTCCTGGGGACCCCCCCCGTTTTCTGACACCACCTCTGCCATCCCTCACTCATTTCTCCACACACCTGGGAAGGATTTTCCCTTCACCTGGCGCTGGGCACAGACCTCGCTCATTTTCTCCCTCCTCACTTCTGCCTTTCCCTTCCCCTACCCCCTGCTTTAATTTGCCTTTGCTTATTTTGAATACAAAGCTCCTCCGTGGCAGTGTTTATAGTTCATAAACCCTCGGGCCCATTGCTTATTCTCCTTTTTACATCCCAACTCCACCGCCCTGGCTCCCTGCGCCCTTTCCCGGCTTCCAGAGCGCCCGGGATGAATCGCAGTCCCTGTCCCCAGCTGCCTGCCCGTTCCCATATCCCAGCAATCCCGTTCCCAGACCCTGCCTCACTCACAAACCCTTCTCCTCATCCCTCCAAAATTCCTCTGCCAGTGTTGGAACCCAGGGGGTTCCTGTGGCATCTCAGAATGATCCAAACCCTGCTCAGGAGGCTTTTCAGCCTTGCCAGAGGTGTCAGNCATTGGATACGTAGTTTTTAGTATAAAAGATTACAGCTCACCCGGGGCGGGCACAGTGTGTCTCTGGACGCGTTCTGTGTCAACCCTGGCAGGGCAGAGAAATCTCTCTTTGATAAGAACTTAATAAACTGCCTTGAGAACACCAACAAACGATTCCAGACTACTCATTCAACAGCACGGGCTGCAAACCTGGACTTTCCTACATATTGCGGGGTCTCCTGGGGTTGAGGAGATCCCCGCACCACCCTCTCTCACGAGCCTCCCGAGCTCGGTCACCCTGAGGGAGGGTCGCTGTCACCTGCACAATTCCCAGGGTGTTCCTGCTGCGGGAATCCCGGTGTTCCCACCTGCTCTGGGAGCTCTGGAGGGCCTGGCTGGCACCTCCTGGCCTTATCTCCCTGGCACCACGAAAATGCCACCAGCCGGCTTCGGGTCGGCTTCTCCCTATCAGCCTCGGGCACGGCTTCCCCTCGGCTCGTCCCAAAATAGTCCCGAGCACAAACGCCCCGGTTCCCATCTCGCCCCGGGCGTGGTGAGGAGCAAATCCTGGCTGCATCCCAGCTCTGTTCCCCTCCAGGAGCTCCTGGACCAGGGTGGGGCGATTTTGATAGAATTTTCTTTTGGTTGTTTTTACTGAACTGAATTCTCGAGTCACATTTCACGCCCCAGCGAGAGAAAGTGACGGCGTGAGGCTGTGGGGACGGAAAAAGCTGGGGAGCGAGTAGACAGAAATGGAGCAGAAAAGAAGTGGGATGAGGATGATGAGGATGTGGGGAGTTTTGGGCTGAGACAGAGTAAATTGTGTCCCCTGGTGTTGTGGGGACAGACGCAGAGCTCTGGGTGAGAACAGCTCTGCCTCTGAGCCGGAGCGTGGGCAGGGTGAGCTCAGGCCCTCCGGAGAGAAACACCCAGAGTTTAACTTTCCTGAGCTGAAATTTCCTCACTGCTGCACTTTTCCTGCCCCTGGCTCTGTCCTCCTCCTCCTCCTGTCTTCCCCAGGCAAAGCATCTGAGCTGAAATAATTCTGCAGAGGAGCCCAGGACGCTGCACCATTGGGAATCTTTCCAGTGGGAACCTGCGGTGCTCACCAGGATCGGGATCGGATCGGAATCAGGATCAGATCAGGGATTGGTCAGGGTTCGATCAGGATCAGGATCAGGATCTGGATCAGGATCAGGATTGGATCAGGATCAGGATCAGCTCAGGATGAGATCAGGATCAGATCAGATCAGGATCAGAGCGGGATCATGATCAGGATCAGGATCAGGATCAGGATCAGCTCAGGATCAAATCAGGATCAGGATTGGATCAGGATCAGCTCAGGATTGGATTAGGATCAGCTCAGGATCAAATCAGGATCAGGATTGGATCAGGATCAGCTCAGGATTGAATCAGGATCAGCTCAGGATCAAATCAGGATCATGATCAGGATCAAATCAGGATCAGGATTGGATCAGGATTGAATCAGGATCAGGATTGGATCAGGATCAGCTCAGGATCAGGATCAGGATCAAATCAGGATCAGGATTGGATCAGGATCAGCTCAGGATCCTTTTCCACTGCAGAAACGTTCCCACGACCATCAGAGCCCAGTGCTGCTGCCCCCAGTGCCCTCCCCTCAGAGGGGACAGCTCTGTCCCTCCTCCTTTCTCCAGAGACACCAAGTGCAGCTCATCCCGAGGACAGGGAAGTGTCCAGCAGGAGCAGGAGCCAGGCCAGCTGGAAATAGCTGCTTGTCAGAGTTTTCCACGAGACCTTCGGGACTCCTTATCTCCCTGCTGCCGTTCTGGCCGGGGCCCAGCCGCAGATGGAGCCTCCAGGATCAGCTCTGGGCTCTCTGGGGCCGCTGTCCCACGGGGAATCGGTCACTGCGGGGTCACAGCGGCTTCTGGCTCCGCAGGGAAATCTGGGGGAGTGAAACCTGCCCAGTATCTGTCTGCGGGGTCACCCGGCTTGAGATCACCCACAGACAGGACGTTCAGTGGTTTGAGTTCGTGATTTTCCCTTTTTTCTCAGCTCGAGCACTGAAGAAGACGCAGAAGCTGTTCTCTGAGGTTTTCAAGGTTGTTTATTCTCTCTTATCCAAGAAGTTTTCTCTTTACGTTACATAGGTCTGTCTAAGCTGGGCAGGGGCACTCTGCCTGTCCCGAGGGCAGGTCTGATCTTTTATAGCTCAATCTATAAACTAATGTTTACTGTTAATTTCCAATCTCTGACCCTCACATGACATTGTCCAGTTTTCTGACAAACCAATCCAGAAATGCCACCCTGGCTCAAAGATGGGTGACATGAAAAAGAAAAAAAGACACACCACGTGTAAAAACCCTCCATCTCAGCTCTAAACTTCTTATCATAACAATATCACAAACTCACATTTCTACCTTTTAACAACCTAATTTATACTCTACTTATCTTTTGCGACTTGTAATTCTTCCTGCAATGATGGTAAATTTTTCCAGGGACTCAAATCAACCCCACGAGGGTCTTGGGCATCGTGCCAAGGCCTCCGAGCCCCGAGCCTGGCATCCAGGGAAGCCAGGGGAACAGCCTGGACTCCAACAATATCACGGGCTGGGGGAAACTGAGCGGCCTGGGTTTGGTGGCAGCAGGATTAGCAGGGATCCGAAGCTGCTGGAAAGATCTGGAATACCTGCCCTGCTTCCAGCGGCGCAGAAATCAGCAGGAACGCCCCAAACCATCGATAAGGTCTGTGAAATTTCTGTGAAAGTAAATAGATTTCTGTGAAAGTAAATAGATTTCTGTGAAAGTAAATGGATTTCTGTGAAAACAAACAGATTCCTGCTAGGAAGTGAACAGAGCTGCTGCTTTTCTCTCCGAGGAGCTGCTGCTGCTTCCAGGCTCCTGTGGGTGAGCCCTCACGGATCCACTCGTGTCCCCAAGCTGTCCCCAAGCTGAGGCCCTGGGGCACCGTGACCTCCTGGTGCTTGCCACAAGTGCTTTCCTGACCCTGGAAGCATTTTCTTGTGGCCTTAATGAGCCACCTGGGGGCAATTAGTTCTCGGTTTTATGANACAAACAGATTCCTGCTAGGAAGTGAACAGAGCTGCTGCTTTTCTCTCCGAGGAGCTGCTGCTGCTTCCAGGCTCCTGTGGGTGAGCCCTCACGGATCCACTCGTGTCCCGAAGCTGTGGCCCCGGGGCACCATGACCTCCTGGTGCTTGCCACAAGTGCTTTCCTGACCCTGGAAGCATTTTCTTGTGGCCTTAATGAGCCACCTGGGGGCAATTAGTTCTCGGTTTTATGACATCCTGGCTTTTCTCACGGAACGTGGCACAGCCGCTCTGGGGAAGGAGGGAGGGAAGCGGGAGGTGCCGAGTCCGGCTTTGCATCCATCCTTCCTCTTCCTCCAGGTGCCTGTAGAGAATTCTGCAGAGAATTCTGTGGAGAATTCTGCGGAGAATTCTGCAGAGAATCTCGGCCCACGTGTGATCCTGCTGGATCCACATCCCTGGAGGATCCCTCCTGCTGGGCCCTGCTGCTCTCGAGCAAATTCCCGAGCTTCAGGTCGAGGCAGCTTCGCAGCCGCCGAATCCCCGAGTTTCCCGGAGCGAGGGATTACAGAAAGGATTAGATATAAACCTCTGCTGCTGCAGTAAATCACATTTTTCACTGCTGCCAGCCAGGAGAGGCGGCGGGGCTGGCGTTTCCCGTGGCAGCGCTGCTGACCCCAATTATTTCGGGGTGATAAACCACCACCTGTCCCTGGCCTGCCATAAACTGCTCCGGTGCCTGAAAACCAACCGGCTGCAAGAGGAAATAGCAAACAGCCTTTCCCACCGCGTTGTTTTCTAAGTTCTTGGCATTTTGGGGCGATGTTCTGAAGGTTTTTCTCCGAGCCCAAGGGGGTGTGATCGCTTCGGAGGGGAGGTTTTGAGATTGGCCCTAAAATTCGTGGGAGCAGCTGAAGACACTTTCCATCACTCAGGTGATGCTTGGGACAGAGTTTTTGTGGTTTTTATCTTACAGAGGAGGAAGCTGAGGCACAGAGTGTGTTCCTTACTGCTGGAAGTGAGGATTTCTGGGATTTCTGGGGTTTTTGGGGTTTCTGGGATGTTTGGCCCAGGAGATCTCCCTGGGCACGATCCTGAGGGTTCCTCGTGTTGCTGATCCCAATCCTGGCGCTAGGAACAACCAAAAAAGAAAAACTGCTGCTGGGAAGCTCCTTAATCCTGATTCCTCAGGATGAGGTTCATTAAAACCAAGTTCTGATGTTCATAATTTAACAGACCACATGCAGCAAACTCTCCAAGAAATCCATTACAAATCCTGCATGGAAGCAAAGTCCACCGAGCCGTTCTTCTGGGAATGGCAGGGCTCTGTTGTCTTTTATTTCCCCCTTCTAGTTCACTCCATCAGCTAATGGCTTTTGCTGACAGATATTTATCAGCCTGAACAGCTTTCCCTAGTCTTGGAAAAATAGAAATCTTTACTCCTGGCTCCAATAAAAAAAAAAATCAGCCCAGTATCCCTGAACGGAGCAGTCTGGATATCAATCCTCCTCCTGCCATCCCAGCCCTGGGAGTCGTTAAGAGGAGAATGGCAAAAGCAGAAAGTGAAGCCACCCAGGGTTAGGAACAAGCCTTGAATTATTATTATTATTTTTAAATTTTTTTTTTTTTTTTTTCTGGAAAAAAATGTCAAATCTTTAATGAGCTGGGGGCAANTTCAATGTTTGTCATTAATTACCAACCCGTGCCCCTCACACCACACTGTCCAGATCTGTGTCAAACCAATCCCAAAGTGCCAGCAGCACCAAGAAGATGGAGGTGATGAAGAAGAACAAAAGATAACACGGCACGTGTAAGAATTCTCCATCTTGTGCCTCAGACCCCCCTGTACAGATCTCCAACCCCCTGTACAGGGCTTTAAACCCCCCTGGACACACACTCAAATTCTTTTCTTTTTACTTATAACTACTACTATTTTTCTATCTAAGCTTTTATGACTTGAAATTCTTCATACAAAGTTGACAGCCTGTTCCATGGATTAGAATCAGAGCCACAGGCATTTTCAGTATCAATCCAGGGTCTCTGACACCTCTGGCAAGGCTGAAAATCCTCCTGAGCAGGGTTTGGGTCGGCCAAAGGCATCACAGGAACCTCAATCTCCTCTCCTTTACACCCTGTGTTGGTTTTCTCCTTTCTGCACGGCTCTGTGGAGCTGAAATGCGCTCGCAGCCCTGTCTGCAGCAGAGAAAAGCCCCGAGTTTGGATCAGCCAAGTCTGGCCTTGCAGAAATCTCTGTTGAGCGCGGCTCAGGAGCAGCGAGCGTCCCAAACCCGCCGGGCGGTGCTGACAGATTTACGGCCGAGGAAACAACCCGTGACTTGTGAGATGCTGCTCCCCACCATCGACGCAGTCGGGACATTTTTTCCAGCACTAATTGGGATGAGGATTGATGTCCTCGCTCTCCAGAGGGGCTGGCAAACACCAGAGGTTTCCCTTTGGAGCTTCTTGAAGCTCTAAAAATTGCTGAAGTGAGGTTTATTCCCCCACAAATTCCTGCTGTCCTGGTGATTTTTGGGCGTCTGAGGAGCGTGAGCAGGTTTGTAGAAGCTCTCGTGCTCTCTGTGTATAAGAATGTGTGTGACTACATCTGTATATTTACATTTTATGTATATGTGAACACGTGTGTGGAGACTAAAAGGAAATTAACTCCTATTCCATTGCTCAGGGCTGGGATCTGCACATTCTCTTTGGAGTATTCCATGCCAGATATGAGCTCTGACTTACATTTTGGATTTAAAAAAACAAAAAAAAAATTTAATTAAATTGGTGTTTGTGAGCTGCTGCGGGGTGGGGGTGGCTTTGGCCACTCTGGCGCTCAGGAAATAAAAATGATGTCACTTGTGAGAGCTGCAGGGTGACAGGAATCGATTTCCATCCCTGTTGGGAGCTCCAGAGTTCCTGGATTCCAGCAGGGATCACCGAGGGGACGCCCTCGAGGAGGGACTGGGCACCTGGGGGACACCCCCAGCACTTTCACCTTGCTCTGGTGCTTCCATCCCTGGGAGAGAAATGTTTTGTACAGAGCCCCAGCGCAGCAGGAGGAATTATTTTCATGGATAATGTAATCCAAAATGTAATTCAGAGGGTGACAGAGCCGACAGAGCTGTTTTTCCATCAGCCCAGAGGTGTTTTCCTGGGTGCTGGGCTGAGTTTGACCTTTGCAGGGTTTCTGAGCTTGCCTGTGCAGAGATCTCTGCTTCCCTTCGTGCCTTTTTCCTGAAAATCAGGCAGAATTCTCCATTTCACTCCAGGCAAAAGGTCTCAGGACGTGACATTTGAGGAAAGATTCGTCCTGGCAGAATTAGGAAAAACACTGACCTGGGGAACAGGTGGGAATGGCTGAATCAACGAGGATTTCCCTGGAGGGTTACACTGGATATTAGGAAAATTCCTTTAGAGAAAGATTTTGGAATCACCATCCCTGGAAGTGTTAAAAAAAAGCGAATTTGGCACTTGGGGAATGAGTTAACGGTGGGCTTGGCAGTGCTGGGTTGGATTTGATGATCTCACAGGGCTTTTCCAGCCTGAGTGATTCCATGATTCCAACCGGGCTCCACCTGCTGAGGATCTCAGCTGCTGTCCTGGGAAAGGATAAAATCCATGGAGCCCCTTCCTCTGCTCTGCAGGGATCGCAGCCTGCCCCAAAATGAGAAACATCCCCAGTGCTTCCCCCTCATGGATCCCTCCTGCCCCGGCTTGGGAATGTTCTGTGCTGGGAAACCTTCGGGAATTCATCATTGAAACCACGCTGGCTTTCACTGCAGAGCTCCAGCTGTGGTTTGTGGGGCTGGGCGGCGATGATTGAGTTTAAATTCAAGGCAGATCTCGTCCGCTCCTGGGGAATGAATCCAGGATCCCTGCGCTGCTGGGAAATCCGAGTTCTGCGGGATCTGCGGGAAGCTCTGACCGCAGCTCACCTGGCTGCTCAGGTAACGGCCGCGCTGCTGCAGGAACCTGCTGAGAAAAGGGAAAAGAGCTGGGGAGGGAATGCAGAGCTAAGGAAAGGGACTTTGGACGAGAGGAAATGGCTCCAGGCTGCCAGAGGGCAGGGAGAGATGGGACATTGGGATGGAATTCCAACCTGGAATGCGATTCCCACAGAAGCTGTGGCTGCCTCATCCCTGGAAGTGTCTGAGGTGGAGCCACCTGGGGCAGTGGAAGCTCTCCCTGCCCAAAACTGAGGTGGAACTGGAGGAAATTTGGGGTCCTTTGAATCCCAAACCAGTCTGGGATTCCACGGAGTAGCCCCTGATTTCAGCTGGGTCACAAACCCAGCCCTCAGTGGACAGAACCACCCCAAACTTTGTCCCCGTCCCAGCACGAGGCTCTCGTGGGTAAATGTCGCTATAAGAACACACACACACCGCAGCTCAGGTGATCAGAAGAGAGGAGAAGAGGGTTTATTTTTTCTGACTCCAGTATTTCTAGTTTTCCAAAAGTGACAGTGGATTGGACAGTGGCAGTGCCACCTCTCCAAAGACACTGCACAGACAAACAGTCCGTTCATTTTTTTCCTCCTCTATGAAGGAATGTAAAAATATGAGCTGTTTACAGAAAGTTCTTTCTGTGAGAAAGTTCTTCATAAATATGTAAATATCAGAAGGTTTAGAAAGTCTTACAAAAATCAGGGCGACAGGTAAAACCCTCGCTCAGGGCCCGTGGTGCAGGCTGATCCTGCCCTCGGTTTGTTGTTTAACGTGCTGAGGTTTGGTAGGGGCTCAGCAAAGCTCAGATCCTGTTTCAGCTGCAACAGGAACCTCAGCGCAGCAGCCATCCACACCAGATGGTCTCAGCTGGGTCGAAGTCCAAGAGGAGGAGGAAAAGCTGCGTAAAATCTGTCCTGGAGACGTGGCCTGAGAGTCTCCTCGAGGTAGAGAGGGAAGATCGCTGTTTGAACTGCTTGAAATCGGGCCTGCGCTGATTTTTAGGGGTGAAAAGGCCTCGGGGGGGTTTGTTCAGCACCGTGCACGCCGTGCTTTCAGCTCTGCTTTCATCCTGCTGTGAGAGGAGAGCAGAGCGGGCACAGAGGAGATTTCTGTGGGCTGGGCTGGTGTAAATCCCATTTCTGTGAGGCAGGAGCGGGGGAACAGCTCTGGGGCTGGAGGTGACAGAGGCTCTGAGCCCTGGGGACAGCAGATGACACCACTGCAGAGCCCCGTGCCTCGCTGCCTGCTTTGCTTTCTATCCACAAATCTCTGCGGTTTCCAGCTCCCGCTGCTCCGAGAGGGGCGGCCAAGAGAAATAGGATAAATATTCCCGGGATCTGGCCGGGGCTGCAGGAAAACGCAGAGTAATTGGGATAATGGCATCAGACACGGCCGGTGTCCCTCCAGCGCTCCCTCGGGAGGTTCAACCACACCGAGCTGGGCCGGGCACGGCCTCCTCCACACCGAGAGCCTCGGCCTGGCACCGGCTGGGAATGGCAAATCCTGCCTTGTTCCTGCTCCCGGGGACACCGGGAATTCTGCCGGCGGTTTTAGCTCCGTTTCTCCGGCCGGAGCAGGCTGAGGAGCATCTGCTGCTGTAATCCCTGTCTGTGCTGAGCGAGGAGGTTGCTGTGCCTCGGCCAAACAGGGTTTTTTTGCAAAGGAAGGGAAGGAAAATCCAAGATAAATCCATCCCTAATGGCGAATCCTTTGAGGAAGGATTTGAGTGCGCCTCAAGCAGTGCTCCAGGAGCTGCTGTGAGGTTTGGGGAGCATCTCCCAGCTCAGGAGGGGTTGTGGCATCTGCAGGCTGGACAAATCCTGACCTCTGGGTTACCCCACCTGCCCAGGGCCTGGCTTTTGCCCTTCTCATCCCCACAGGCTACAAAAAATCCCTGACTGAACATCCTGGCATTTCTGGCAGCCCGGGCAGGGGCCAAAAGGGATGGAGAACAGGAGTGAGAATCCTCCTGGGTGAGAATCCTCCTGGGTGGGTCATGGACAGGTTTTAGATCCATCTCCACGGGGATTGAAGGATCGCAGGAGAGCTCTGCCCGCGGCAGGGCACGAGGATGAGAGGAAATTTCACTCGTGCTGCCTGCCAGGAATAATTGGGATCTTCTCAGCTCCCCTCTGCTGGAGCCTCTCCAGGAAAACACAGACCTGTTCCTCCCCCTGCGCCCCAGGGAGCAGCAAACACGAGTCACGAGGCTCCCGCACGGATTTCGGAGGAAAAAGCCGACGTGGGACGGCGAGTTCCACTTCCCATGGAGAGGAGGAGTTGTTGGGAGCATCTCAGTGCTCACCTGGACCTCGCAGAGGGTGAGGTGTGTCTTCACCTGGAGCAGCGGGATGCACTCTCACCTCTCCAGCCCATCCCAGTATAATTTCCCAGTATCTCCACCCTGTGAGCGTGGTTTTCTCTGCATTTCCCCGGCCAGGGCAGAGAGTTTCCCTCGGATTTTCCAGGTTTTCCAGCTGCAGAGGCAGCAAATCCCGAGGCCGTGTCCCAGCTGCACCCCGAGGGCTCCGACTGCGGGGTCAGGGAGCTGCTGCTCGGTAGCTCCAGAAAGGGATCCGTGGATTAAATTTCCAGGAACTGGTGGGGCCCGACTCAGTTTCGAGCCACCCGATTAAAAATAAACACAGAGCTATAGATGGGCCCTGCTCGGCCCCAGCTGATTTTTATCAGCCCTGGGATGGAAAGAGTGCTCGGCTGGAGTCACTCTGGATTCCCAATCTCGGGAGGATTTGGGAAGCAGAAAGTTCGAGCCGGGGCCTCTGTGAAGTTCTGGCCGCTCGGAGATTTTCCCACATTTTCATTCGACCTGCAGCTCACTGGAGTGGTTTTTTTTTCCAGAGGTTTTAAGGGCTGAAAAGCTCATTGTGTCTGTCTGGATTCCGCAGGAGCCGGACACCGTGTCCCTGCAGGGTTAAAGGATGGGAAAAAGGGGTTTTTTTCCAGTCCCAGTTTAGAGGGTGCAGAGCTGGGAGGGTGGACACCTGCCTCAGGATGCTTTTTAGCCAAGGATTCCACCTGTGCAGCTCCCAAGGAATAAAATCCCTGTCCCCCCCGGCCCTTCCCAGCGGTGGGGACAGCAGGGTTGTCCCACGGGGGTGGCTCCTCTCTGAGATGGAAATTTCTCCCGTGGCCAGAGGCAGGGATCTTGGCTGGCATCCCTGCTCCCTGTCACTGCGCCTCGCCACCTTCCAGGGCTGGCTTTGTTCACAAAGAGCCTCAGATAAGCTCTTGGCAGGGGTGCTCCGTTCTGCTGAGGCGTTAGCAGGGCTCGGGGCAGGGGGGGTTCGTTTTAACCTCTTGGATCCCTGGGAAGCCGCGGCTCGGACGCAGAACCCGGGGCTGGGGCAGCACTCGAGGCTCTGCGTGGCTGGGAAGCACCAGCAGCGCTGCCAGGCTGGGATTGAGGAGGGCACAGGGTGGTGGAATATCCCGGGTTGGAAAGGAGCCACGGGGATCACGGATCCAAGCCCTGCACAGACACCCCGACAGTCCCAGCTCGTCCCAGAGCGCTGTCCTGGAGCTCTGGTGGGGTTGGGAATGTGCCCATTCCCTGGGGAGCTGCTCAGGGATGGAAGAACCTTCCCTGAGACCCATCCTGACCCTCCCAGCCCCAGCAGCTCCCTGGGTCCTGTCCCTGCTCCCTGGGATCCGAGCTGCCTCTCCTCTTCCCATCCCGAGGAGATTCCAGGCTGTGGTGAGATCTTCCCTCAGTGTTCTCCAGGACCGAGTGTTTCCCCGGCACTGAATTTCTTTGCCGGCCTGAAAAACCTCTGTAACCCCAAACCAGTGGTCAGCGATTTGAGGGAGCCGCACTGAGGCGTCTCCTGAGCACCTCCTGCACTGCTGCACTCCCCGACCTGGAGCACAGCCCTGGAGCCCGGCAGCGCTCCCCGATTCCCAGGGAGGGGCTGGCTGGCAGCTTCCCTGCCGCTCAGCCTGGTTTGTCTTCGTTACTCGTGCTGTTTGTGCAAGCCAGGATTGGCCGGAGGCACCCAGCCCCGCTGCGTGCCAAGGGAGGAAGCGGGCGCAGCGCGAGCTCTGGTGCCTGGCACCCAACTCCCTGCACACTCCCTGCGCACAACAAAGGGCCAGGACGCAGCTCCGGGGCTCGGGGCAGGGCTGGCCCCTCGCTGGGCTCTTCCTGAGGTTGGGGATCCTGCCCGGGGAACCCTCGGCCTCGTGTGCACCTTCCACCAATCCCTGCCATCCAACGCCCTTGACAGCTTTTGTCCCAAAGTCTCCATAGCTTTTGTCCCAAAGTCTCCATAGCTTTTGTCCCAAAGTCTCCATAGCTTTTGTCCCAAAGTCTCCATAACTTTTGTCCCAAAGTCTCCATAGCTTTTGTCCCAAAGTCTCCATAACTTTTGTTCCAAAGTCTCCATAACTTTTGTCCCAAAGTCTCGTCCTTGGGTTCAGTCCCTGCTTAACCCTTGCTGGAGTGGGGGCTGCTGCTGAGCTGGGGCTCGAGGACAGATGTCAATTGGGGCAGTTGGTGTCACCTGGGGCACTTGGCGTCACCTCTAGCCACTGCTGTCCCTCTTATTCCCACAGCTCCGTGATCCCACTGCAGGAAGGGGCATCTCCCTGCTCCAGGGGTGGGGAGGGGCCTGGGGCACCCCAGGATTTTGGGATTTAGGGATTTTGGGATTTAGCCCCAGAGTCTGGGCTGGGCTTGTCCAAAGGAGCTGTTTGCCAGCCCGGGGTTTCTGAGTTCCAGGTTGAAGATCCCAGTGTCGAGCTGCTGGCACCACGGAATAGAGAGCAGACACATTTCCAGAGGGTTTGAGGGGATTTCTGTGTACAAATAATACTTGGGTTTTTTGTTTTTTATTTCTTCTCCAGTAAACACCAGTTGCTATAAAATTGCCATCAGGAAAACCATTCACCGCAGTCCTGAAGAGACCAGCGAGCAGGGGACAGTCCAGGCACGGTGTCACCTCCCAGATTTCTCTACCCAGCAGTTTGGGAGAGAAGCCAAACAAGTCCAGACCACTGAGACTCCTGCCTTGAGCTCCCCCCAGGTGCCCGGCTCGGGAGGATATGCAAGACAGAGCAGGCTTTGTGTCCTGCCCGTCCCGGGCTTGCCTGGCAGGAGGAGCCCAGCAGGGACACGCTGGGGTGGGAGCAGGGACACGCTGGGGTGTGACACCCCCTGAGCAGGGACACGCTGGGGTGTGACACCCCCTGAGCAGGGACACTCTGAGGTGTGACACCCCCTCAATAGGGACACGCTGGGGTGTGACACCCCCTGAGCAGGGACACACTGGGGTGGGAGCAGGGACACTGGGATGTGACACCCCCTGAGCAGGGACACTCTGAGATGTGACACCCTTCAGCAGGGACACTCTGGGGTGGGAGCA
>VXBU01008525.1:5709-33381 GCA_013400315.1 Bombycilla garrulus
AGGTGAATCCAACAAAAATACAGTGGTTTTCCTCTTATTTCCCCTTGTGGGGCAATTTGGCAGTGAGCTGTTCAGATGTACAAATGGTTGAGTCCTCTACTGTTTGTCATCCATTGGTGGGTGTCTGTGGAGCAAATCCAGGACCTTTTACATGTCCCCACACACACAAAATCACTTAGAAAGTGCACTTTTCACAGAATATTTACGAATGAAAACAGGTATCTGTACTGGACATCCATTCCTAACATATTTATCTTTAGTGATATTACATTAAATATCTTAATAAAAATAATGGAGCTTCAACAGACCCCCATTTCAGCATCTGTCTAACAACCAAATGGGAAGCAAATGAATACAAAGATGTGTTGTGCTGTTGGTTTTGGTTTTTTTGTTGTGTTTTTTTTTTAATTACTTAAAATTCTTTGCTGTACTAAAAGTGGGTATGTTACGAGTATTGTGGTGTTACACGTAGAATGCATTTGAAAGGTCACGTGTTATTGATGAGCTCATTGTTTATAATTAAGAAATATTTGACAAACTGGGAACAAATACTTATTTATTTTCCGAATATTAGCTAAAACATTAATTATTTTCACCTATTAGAGCATCCTAATGAGGAACTAAAATTAATTCATCTAAAATAGTTCACTTTTATTTGAGACACTCACCAAGTTAATTACTAGACTCCCTTCATTAACATTTCAAATCTCATTAAAATGTAAATGGGAATTTTTTTTTTGCATATTAGAGGGTATTTATTGGCATTCATCATAGTAAGTACTTTGGTCTTCATTAATTATAAAGAATATAATAAATAGTCATTTACTTTTGTGAAAACATCTGGTTAAAGGTTGTTTTACTTATGCTTTTTAGCATTGCAATCAAAATGGATGATCCTTTGTATAGACACAATTAATTTTCAGCACTGCACTAGGTGGCGTGCAAAGTGGAGGAGACTGTGACAAGGGCTCCTGTCTGTCATGCAGCTGTGGATGTGCAAGGGAAGTACCTGGAAAGAAAGGACTTTTTCTAACCAAAAAGATACTATTCTACATATTTCCTCCCACAATTTAGACCAGCGAGGTTTTCATAGGCCCTCATGTCACCAGGCTCTGATGAGCATGCTCTACTTGTAAAGAGGTAGTTCAGAAAACTTAAAAAAATAAATTATTTTAATAATCAGATCTGTTGAAGTGTTGTCATATGATGCCCTTTACACCACTCCTCCCCCCTTGTCTCCACCTCCCCCACTAAAATTAATAGGTAATAGTGAGCAATTATTTAATCTCTATTATATATTTGTAGCTCTTTCTGACTTTTGAGACTTCCATGGCTGGGAGCATAGAGCGACAGAGTGGCCAGGCCTAGGTAAGGGCCAAGTGCAGCTAAAGGTTATAGATAGTAGAAATTGCCTGGCTTCTGGTAGTAAACTTGGAAAGAGAGCACAGTCACCAGCTCCCACAGTTTGGACACATACAGTCTCTTTTTGTGAGTTCTGGTCCTGGGTGTAGGTATTTTACTGTCCACTTATTTGACAAGCTATTAAAGCTATTATACATCAATTTTCCACTCTTGATCAGACCATATGAGATTTGATTTTCATGCTCAAACTTACCAGGCTTCTAAAAGGAACTGTTTTCTGCTATCATTTTAATACAATAAAGTAACAGGTTTTATGTATAGTATATAATGCTTGACCTTCTCATATATTACCTTTTCCAGTCTTGCATGTATCAGATAATTCTGTATCAAAGAAAACTATATAAATATGGAGATGAAGGAAGAAGAAGATAAAAACAATGAACTGAGACACATAATAGTAGTATTAGGAAAGTGGTTTATGTACCAGTGGTTTATGTATAAGTTACTGCAATCAGTTTATGCCTATGATAATTACTGAAGTATCAGCTTAAGAGCAAAAGCATCTCTGGTAGGATTGGTTAAAATGATATTTCAATTAGTGGCTCACAGTGTATGGCACTCAGTCACTGAGGGACCTACCACAGCTTCAACAACATATTGAAGATTCCTTCCCCTGAAGGATGATTGTTGTTAAAGGCATGAAGCTGATAGTGAATTCTCCCAAGCACCCATAGTAAAGAGATTTCACATCTTTGAAATAATCCCACTGGTGCTCTCTCACTCGTTCTTGTCAGGAAAAGTCACTAACTTCTCTAAGAGAGTTTGGGAGTTGATGTCTTTGCAACTAAAAGGAGTGGAGGAGAGAAAAATTTATATTTAACCACTAAGGCTGGGTTTTCACTATTTGTATTGTTCTCTGGTAATCCTTTCTTTTCTTATAACTTCACCAAAGAATAAAATAATTTGGTTGTTTTTACTTGGATTTGGTGAAATATTTTTATTTGACATAATTTGAACAGCTATTCTAGCCAGCAAAAATTAGGAAACCTAGTTCACAATCAAGAGAGTTATCAAATGCTATTAGCTTTGGTGATGAAGTTAATGAGTTCACTTCCTCTTTAGCTTGATCTGTCTCCTTGTGCCAGACAGCTGCTCACAGTAAATGCCAATAATCTCTATGAAGTGACACAAACTTTGCAATGACCACACCATTTTCATGTGTGAGCCTTCCAAGCAGATAAAATCTGGTATGACTACACATGGATCTTGAAAAAGCATTATGTAGACTTGTTTGAGGAAACATCAGCCCAGGAATATCTGTGTTCCCCGATCTGTCTACAGAGCAGTGTCTTACAACATAATACACAACTTCTTTGCACTGTCCATGATGTACTCTTTCCAGATTCTTTGTCCCATTTTTTACACTGAATAATTGAGGTGTTTTTCTTGTCTTCAAGACAAATCTTCTCTATAGTTTTAAAGATAGGATGTGCAAGTGTTTTTTGCTTCTCCATTACTCAGTTAGGTGTAAATCCCATGGGTATCTATCTGTAAGTGTATAAAGAGGTATGTCAGATCGAAGCAAACAGTTCTTTTTATGGATTACTAGAATACTTTTTTTTCAGTACACAGGAAACACTGGTGACGGTTTAATCTGCTTGAAACAAAATGTTTTAAATAGAAAATATATTGGCAACAAAATTAATTCCTCCATTTTATAGGAAAAAATCTATTGGGTTTTTGGGGGTAGGTTTTTGTTAATTTGAATTTTTTTTGTTTGTTTTGTTGTTTTTAATAATCTGAGGTGAAGGGCTGCTTAGGCTATCAAAACTTGCCTAGGAAATGTTGTTTAGAAGGATATACAGACGGATTCTCAGTTCTGAAGCCTAGCATAAACTTCTGAGGCTTGAGCTCCCAGTTTCTGTAACAAAAAGCCTGAGCAGCCTGATGCCTTTAGTTCTTGTGACTCTGTAGGTGCCTCCAACCTGTGATAAGGCTGAGAGACAATACTGCTGTAACTGTATGCTCTTTGCCTGG
This sequence comes from Bombycilla garrulus, assembly GCA_013400315.1. Taxonomy (NCBI): domain Eukaryota; kingdom Metazoa; phylum Chordata; class Aves; order Passeriformes; family Bombycillidae; genus Bombycilla; species Bombycilla garrulus. The sequence continues at coordinate 9,109 of VXBU01008525.1, forward strand.
TAGCATTGGGTTTGTATGGTGGTTGCTCTAAGATAAAAGGAAAGGTCTCTCCACCTAAAGGAAGTGTAACAGCAGGGCTGTCCAGAAATTACTGATGTCCATGAATCCAGGCAAAATTTAAATTTGAGATATTAGAAATGCAACATTTTTGTCTGATAATAAAGTGTCATCTTTCATACCACTCGGTTTTTCAGAAAGTTTCCAGCTAGTCTTGCACCTAGCAGATCGTCAGTAGTGCAGTGTTCAGATGGTACAGTGCAATCAGTTAGTAAGTGCGAAAGAATAAATTGTGAAGAGCTGCTATAGAGAGTCTGTCAGTGGCTGTTTTCTATGACTAGGGGAAAGAGCAACATCTCCTTTTTTTTCTGGTTTTAACTTTCTTCCTTTTCATCTTCAGTATAATTCCTGAAAAAAATTGGTAGTTCTTTCTGATTTCTGAGTTTTTGATGGTGATCCAGTTTTGTTTCAGATTTTGATGTGAAACCTTTAGATGTAGAATTTGATTTTGGAATTTGGATGCTGAATAAGTGCTGAAAGCAGCCTTGTCCTTCCATGATTGTTGTTGTTAATTTGTAGAAAAACAAAGACTAAGCCATATTCTGCAGCACATATGTGAGGAAAACAGAGGATTTTTTTGTCCTTTTGCAATCCCCATTCTATCATCTTCTGTAAAAACAGGCAAAGAAGGATAAGAGAGTCAGTTTTGCATCACTCCTATGGCTGAGAATCAAAATATTTGCCTTGACTTTCCAGCACTGTTACTGATCTGCAGTGGAAATTGGTGATCCTTTCCGTAAAGGGCATCCAGCAGGTTTTTGGAGTTTGACTACCTTTTTTGCATTTGCCAGCGGTTCCTGCTTCTACCCAGCAATGGGCTGCTACACATAGCAATGACATCTTTCTCCCAGGCTTAGGCAGGGTTTTCCTCTTTGCTTTTTGATCAGAGGGCTTTTATGGTTCCTGAGCTTCCTCTGAGACACAACTCCCAGTACAGGGCTGTACTTTAAAGACCATGACAGAGTTCTTGATTTTAAACTAAATGTGATTTCCCTCTAGACAAACTTTTCAATATCCTGACAGAGCCCAAGGATGTTAAAATAAAACATAACAGAAGGAGAGTAAACTGCTTTATTCAGACAAGCAGGCTCTAGTGTAAAACCAAACCCAAAGTATTAAGAATTCACCTATCATAATAAAAATAAGAATTGCATCAAATAACACAATGGAAATAACAACAGGAAAGATTTGAACATATGTTTTGAATGTCTACTTCTAAAATGTACTTTACTATAAAGAAAAGCAATACTAGCATTTTTTTAAAAGCAGCTGAAACATATTTTCTAATCAGCTCATAAAGAAAGGGAATCATGAAATGAAATTCAGGCATAGTTTTGGTTATGTTGGTCTGTATCACATATAGTATACACAGCTTTGTTTTTGTTTGTAAAAGTGGATATGGTTACCCTTCCATCTGTCTGTCCTTACTAATATGACAAGTGTTGACAGTTATCAGAAAATGTAGAAAATAGCAGGTAGTGATAAACAAGAACAAACCACGAACTTTTATTCCTTAAAGCATTCTGCATTTAATGGATCTAAGCGAGTTTCAGTTTAAAGTACATTTTAGATGTTGACACCACTTATTATAGCAGCTGGTTCTTTGTCAAATTGGATGATATTCAAAACAGGATTTTGTTGTTCTTTTTCTTCTTGCCATCTGTTGCTGTTATAGACATTTTTCAAGAAATAGCTTCTGAATTAATTAGGTCATATTGTAAATGTGTTCTTCTTATGAAATGTTTAAAATTAAAAGCATAAGGAAAATTATGGTGTAACTTAATTTTATGGTATAATTTAATTTCTATACAAATTTTCTATCGAAAGAAATGAACAACAAACATTTTTTTTAGATACGTGTTGAACTAGAATAGGTTTGATTTAATCTCATAAGAAATCTGATTGCTTACAAACCTGTAACTCAGTTTTCTATTTGAACACCAGGCAAATTATATAAAATTTAAAATTAGGTGCTGAAATATAATAAAAGAAAAACAAGGGAAAAATACGATCCTGAAATCTGCTTCTGTTATACAATCTGAATCTGATTTCACATGTGCTTCAGCCTCATTGAGCAAAGTAGATAAATTGCTTTAGGTCCTGAGCTCAGCAAATCCTACCAGCATATGTGCTTCTAAGCATGCATGTAGCTTGTTTTACCACACTCTACCTGACTTGACTTCCTACATAATTTAATTCTTTTAAGGATCAACTATTAAACTATACTGGAAAAGAGAATTACACAAGCAGAACATTAGAGGTTTTTATTTTTTTCTGTCTCACAGCTAAGCATTTTTTTGAACTGAGAGATAGGATTAGTCTGAATATTTAGGGTCTGACAAAATATATTTGTCTTGTCTTCAGAGAGCACCCTGAGACTTAAATGAAGCGCAAAGATGCAGAACACGTATGTGAACCTGTTGTAAAATACAGTGTCATAGTGAACAATTAAAGGAAGAACCCAAATCAAGTCTGTGCTTTCCAGTTTTTAAACACTTGCCATTGCAACTTTAAACATAGTTTTACAGTAACATTTGCTATATATACCAAAGGAGACAGTATGTCTGAGCTGGAACCAGTTTCTTGGAACAATCTTCGCATTGTATGCATGACCCCAGTCAGCATCCAAGGCTGCATTCTGCAAACAAAGAAACAAAAGATATGTGGCAAATCCCTTATGAGTTGTTACTCATTTGCAGTACCTGATAAATGTGATAAATGCCATTAATTTGCTCTCAAAAATTGGTGCATGTTCCAGATGTTGATCAATGTTTGGCAGCTAATCGGTTTTTTAACAAGCAGCTGACCGAGGGCAGAGATTCACACAATAGAAGATGGAATATGTTGCAAAGGCAAAAGGAGCAGCCTGGTCAGCTGATCCTTTACTCAGTATTTCCAGCCATGCTCCATTTAGTGAAACTACTACTTCTATAGCAGTAACTAACATTTCTTACCAATTAGTAGATATTAACTGTCATATTCCTTATACAAGCATGGGCAGGCAACATCCTTCTGATTTCTGGCTAATAGTTAATTTAAAGATGGGGTTGCTTTTGTCCCAGTTAAAAATTATTTGACGACTGGTAAAGTGTCAGATGAGTAAATTATTGTAGTAAGTCTGGCAGCATTTAAAAGTCAAGGAAGATGGAAGAGAAACTCCTAGCAGCATCAACTCTGAACAACACCAGAACACAAATTCTTTAGACCCTTTTGCAGAGCCTTTGTTCATTGATTACAGCCCTAACCCAAAAGCATTCATTGAAGTCTTGCTCTGCTAAGCAGAAAGTTTGGAAATGCAAAGTCAAGAGACCCAGATCCTACTATTCAGTGTTCAGGTAAACACAGGTAAGCACTTAAGCCTTGAGATTTGAACTCCAAACAGCCGAAAATGAAGTGTGTTGGGTCAGAGTCAGTCTCTTGCTCCCCCAACACCCCCCTCACATAATTACTGCCATGCATAGGTGAAACTGCAACTTTAAAGTGCTTTGTGATATTTTTTTTCTCTCCCATTTTTTCTGATGTTAAAGGAATTTATTACTCTTGTGGCTTTAAATCATGTTCAAATTATCAGCTGAAATTCCTCATGGCAAATTTATTCCCATTTGAGCTGTACCAATGTTGTTCTTTAGCTTAAATAGTTCTCTCTCCCCAAAGTTTTATTGCCCCAATCTATTTATTAGATTTAGTCTTTAGTCTTCGTGTTGCTTGCTAATTTTCATTACGGTAGCTTCCTTTTTCCCCAATGATCTTACTAGCTTTTTTCTCTATCCTTACAGAGGTTTGATTTTTTTTTTCTTTTGCTAACAAATGATCATCACTATATACAGAAACTTTATCAGCCTCTGTGCAGAGGTCTGCAGGTGACACACAGAACAGTTCTAATTAGCAGTCCTAATTTGAACAGTAACATGAGAACTCAGCACTCAGCTCACTATTATACTGATAATACAGCAAATATTTCAAGAGCTACAGATAGTGTGTCAGTCCATAGCCATTTGGTGCAGCAGGTGCAGTTTGGCTGCTGCTCTGAGATTGGATCCACATAGTGGAAGTTCACAGAGAACTGTCTCCTTTGGGAGGGACCTCATGGCCTCACAGGGGAAGGATTTCTCTCCCAGAGCAGCAGGAGAAAACCTCGGTGATGAACTGACCAAAAACTTCATGCCCTGTCTCCCTGCACTGCTGGTGGGAAGGAGGGAGGGGCTGGGATGAAAAAGGTGTTTTTAAAGGGATTATTTTACTTCTCATTATCCTCCTCTGATTCTGCTAGTAATAAATTCACTTTGCAACTTTAAGCTGAGCCTGTTTTTTTATTTGGAGTGTTTCTCCCAGTCCTTATCTCCACTCATGAATGCTACATTAATTTTTTCTTTTCTTTCTCCTCTGCCCAACTGTGGCAGGGAAGGGTGAACGAGCGAGCCACTCTTGGGGGAGCTTGGTATTGGGCCAGTGTAAAACCACAACAGCAGTGAAAATCTGTTTATTATAATATCCTAGATTAGTCAGGGTTTGTGGGGGTTCTGTTTTTTTTGGGGGGAAGAGTTTTATTTTCAGGGGATGAGGAGAGAGGTGTTGGGTTTTTTTGGTTGTGTTTTCCAGAGCAGCAGGAGAAAACCTCGGTGATGAACTGACCAAAAACTTCATGCCCTGTCTCCCTGCACTGCTGGTGGGAAGGAGGGAGGGGCTGGGATGAAAAAGGTGTTTTTAAAGGGATTATTTTACTTCTCATTATCCTCCTCTGATTCTGCTAGTAATAAATTCACTTTGCAACTTTAAGCTGAGCCTGTTTTTTTATTTGGAGTGTTTCTCCCAGTCCTTATCTCCACTCATGAATGCTACATTAATTTTTTCTTTTCTTTCTCCTCTGCCCAACTGTGGCAGGGAAGGGTGAACGAGCGAGCCACTCTTGGGGGAGCTTGGTATTGGGCCAGTGTAAAACCACAACAGCAGTGAAAATCTGTTTATTATAATATCCTAGATTAGTCAGGGTTTGTGGGGGTTCTGTTTTTTTTGNGGTTTTTTTTTTTTTTTTTTTTGGGTTTTTTTAATTTTTTTGTTGTTTTTTTTTTTTTTTTTTGTTTTTTTTTTTTTTTTGTTTTTTTTTTTTTTGTGTTGTTGGTTTTGGGTATTTTCCCCCTGAAATGAAAAATGTAAGTATTTTTTTTGGCATATTGTTTCATTACAAAATCCTGTTCTCCCAGCAGGCTATTTCACAGGGTGAAAGCAAAATTAATATAGCTATAAACTATTACTGATATGATAAGGAGATATGAATTGACTTCTAACAAAAATTTTACTCTTATGGGGGATAACACTATTTTTAAGAGCAAATGAAATCTATCATCTTTTTATTCTGTGGCTGAAGTGCACTAATAGCCACTGTAAACATTCATGACTGATGACTAAATGAAGCTAGAGAGATCCAGACCCACAGACAGAAGTGTACAGAGAGAAGAAATATTTCAGGGCAACCAGGAGCAAAAGGAGGACTTATTCTGCACAGAAGAAAATACTAATAAAGTGAACAAAATAATATAAATGTAAAAGACAGTCAAATAAGGACAAAAAGGAACAGGTTCAATTATTTTGCTTGCTCTCAAACTCAGGTATGTAATTGTTTTGATTTTTCATTCATGAATGTCTATTTTCTAAACTGTAAATGCAGTTATGCGCTGGATTTATTTCTTTGTCTGTTTGAAGGACTCATGCACTGTCTCCATGAAGGGTCTATTTACATATTTAGTGAACATTAACGTCTACTTGCTGTTGGTACATATGGTGATAGGTACACGTCTGATATTGCTTTACAGTTGCTTCAACTATTTGCTCCAATTAAAAAAAAGAAAAGAAAATTCTCTCTTATTGCTTTTACTCTGGACTTCTAAGCACTGCCTATGGCCAGACACATATTGGGACACTGGGATATATTTAAGTGGGGTCATAATGAATAATGTTCATTTGTAATTTCTTATTCAAAATTTTTCATCATAATCACTATCCCTTTTGATGGCCAGAAATGATGGTGATTGAGCTAGATCACAGGTCATTTCAGAAACTGAATTTTAAGTACTTGTGGAACAACAGATAGAAAGATGTTTTAAAGGATCTATCTTCTCTTAGCCAGACTGTTTTTTTTGGCAAGTGCATGTACATGGTTTTGTTATGACATGCCAGTCTTCTGACTTTTCATTTCATATTTATGATGCACAGCACTATGCTTAATTGCTTCTTAAGGAGCCTTGTCATAGTAAATATTCTTAATATAAAATGCAATGCAATGTACCATGTCTAGACACAGAAATGAAGAATACAAGACCAAAAGATGTTACAACTTTGACATGATTAAATACAACACTGATAGCAGTTTGTGAAATAGAATTAAAGATACTATATATGCTGCTGTTCTTCAAGAAATTTCATGGACCAATACATTAGGATGTGAATTGTTTGTTTCAGGGAATTTTGGTACATACAACACTGGAATTGGAATCAGGAAATCTAACTTCCTGAGGTGTCTTTCACCGCATTGTTGGGTAAGTGTAGCAATATTTAGGGTGTATTCACTCTCTTGACTCTTAAGTTTTAACTATGGCTACTGAAGAATATCCTCCAGCAGCCTCACTTTAACATCTGCATGGAAAATCTTTAACGAATATGATTTTTGCATTTGTTACACTCCTAATTCCTGCACACCTGAAGAATTGAAATGGAATTCAATATTTTTCCTCAATTGCCTTGAGCTTCTAATTTTTCAAAGCTCCAACAAACAGGACCAATGTCATAACAGTATGTATCAGACCTTGATGTAAGTTCAAAGGAACCAAGGACACATTTTTTGGAAGAAAAGAGAACCAGAAGAGAGTTGAGATATGTTTGATGTGGGAGGTGCATGAGTGGAGCACATTGTGGTTCTTTCTCCATAGGAAACAGGGTGGAGGTAGTTCAAAGAACTACTCTGGAATCATCCCACGGTGACTGCAGACAGTTCCCAAACCAAAGTGAGTGCAGGGACAAGTCCTCCTCTACTTTACATAGTTGTCAGTGGGGACGAAGAAGTCAGAACTCCATTTTGGCTGCTGTTTGTAACCAGGTACACTGGACAGACATGTTACGCCTCTCATGCCTGGGAGCAACCCCTAAGCATCGTTCTGGTGGTGTCTGTGTGCTGACTTCTCCCAGCTACTGCTGCTTTGCCTCTGCCACAAGCTGGGAGAGAGCTTCTCCCACTGCTGCTGCTCCCAGGCCACATGGCAGATTCTGTGTTTCCAGGTGGGATCTCCCCGAATATATCTCACACATGCTCTTCTCTGAATCACCACTGCAAAGCATATTGGATTTGCTATGCTGCACAGGAAACAGGACAAGGGGAAAGACGTGATCCTGTCACAAATGTTTCTGTGGCTCAAATTTTTCAGTTAATCTTTAAAAGTAAAAAATGTATAAAAATAAAAAACAAATAAATTTAAAAACTATAGATACACACACATTCTCCTCCCCAGAAAAATAAAAGTTCTGTCACCTTTGTCAGATGAGGTCTGTCTTATATCTTGTCAAACTATCAGATTAGCCAGGCAGATACGCTTCTCTTAGGCCTTATCTCTGTTTTTCCTACTCTGCTCCTAATCTTATGGAAAGATTCAAAGATGGGAGAGGATATTTTGAGGAAAGCAAAGCAGCCTAAAATTAATTCCCAAGTATATTATGTTCAGGTATATACTGGTCCTAAATGATACAACCGATTTAATTAAAACTAATTGATATGACCATAAATAAATGTTCCCAGAATACCTCATCAACAACAGGCAGACACTGAACTGAATTTATGTTTTGAATAGAAATTAACTTTACCCTGAGAACAGTAACACCCATACAGCAAAATGACATGTTTGAAAAACACTTTACCATGAGCATGGAGAGGGGGAGGGTATGATTATCAAAGCTAAAACAGGAGTCAGTCCTTGACTCCTGTGCGAAACCATAATCCCACTCTTAATAAAGATACATCCTTATTTTTCAGGCCATTATCTACCATCATTCATTACAAAGTTTTGTGACATTACTGCATGCATATCATATATGAAGTAACCCATTAACCTGAACAGGATTTAGCAAACCCTGTGCTATTATTTATCAGCATTGAGTATTGCACTATTTACCTTTTAACTACAGGAAGCAACATGCCAAATGGTGTTCTGGCCATTTTTGCATTATTTGTGGTACACCTGCTGCATGTGTTAATGCCAGTCACAAATGATCACCTGCTTTTTTCTGAGTATGAATTAGCATTTACCTTTTCTTATACAAAGGGAATGCATATAAATGTAGATTCTATGAAATAAACAGAAGTCACAGAAAATTAGTAAAAACTCCAAGAGAAAACATTTTAAAACATCTTAACACCTCATGTTCAACTAAGTCCCCTATTCAGGCATGAAATTTAACTAAATGGTTTTGCACCAAGGAATTGCTTTTTCATGTCATTTGTCTTGACTACCTGTAGCTTTTTCTTGACCACTAGAAAATATAGTTCTTCTCTTACACATTGCTTAAGAGATTCCTTCTTCAAATACATGGGCTGAGCCTGGCAAAATATTTATTTTAATGTACAGGACTACAATTTATTATAAATTTGATCATTTAGAGATCTAAGCCATTCTTGAGGGAAGCAGAGATCAGAAAGTGTATTTGCTTTCTCAGCTTTAAAATATTGTCTTTTAAATTCCATAATTCTGGAGACAAGTGTTAAAATTATGAAGAAATATGTCAGCAAAAACTATGAAAGATTATTTCTTTCAGGGTACACAGTTTATCAAATCAGGCAAAAGTCATTATTCCTGAGTCAAAAATAATTGTATTTTAATACAAAGACTTTTTGTGAGCAAAACTCCATCAGCTTACAACTTTTTTCTGCATTAAAGAATTAATATTATTAGCTTATTTCTCTTAATATGTCTGGAAGGAAAATATTAATTTAGTTTGTCCAGCTGGATTCGAAATTTTACCACACCCCATTAAGCTTTCTGTCTGCTTCAGACATGGTGCACAAGGGATACATGATTTCATGTTCACAGAAATCCCATTTAAACATAATACCTCCCAAAATAGATCTCAATAACTAAATAGAGTTATTAAATATAGATGCTGCTTTAACATTGAACATGTACAAAAGATCACTCAATCATATTATGTGCAGATTTTTCTTTCCTTTTTTTTCCTTTCAGATATCTTAATCTTCCATCCAAATAGTTACAAGGGAAAGGATGGACAGTATGACAATTATTTATGCCTTCTACCAGGTAGGCACATTCTGTGACTCAGAATTTCTGAACTGCCATAAAGTGTTTCATTACAGTGTGTTCAGTAAACATTTAAACCAAATTTTATTTATATCAGCTCAGATTGTTGTAGTTTTTGTACCATCGTAGGAAAGTTTCCATGGATATAGAACAGAAATCTGCCGTAACTAATACTTGCAGTTTCAAAGATACCAAGGGGTAAGCATCTGTATGATTAAAAAACCCAAAAAAAAACAAAAACAGCCAAATTGAAAAATGAAACATTACTCTACACAGAAAGTAAAGGCAGAAAATGGTTCATTTACTCTCTTTCAATTTGCACAACAGTAATAAAAATGCCAAACAGACTGATTTTCAGGTAAACTGCACTGCAGTAAAGTCAAGATTACAAGAAAAGATTTATTGATACAGCATACATTTCTTCGAATACTCCATTTTTACTTCTCTTTCAAGGATAGGCCTATGTCTTTGTTCAGTTTAGTTTTAACCAGATGCTGCCATGTAGTTTTTAATATTTATGAAATTATCTGCCTTTCTCTAAGATAGAAGCATACAATTTTTATTTCACAATTTTATGTATTAAACATTATTTCCGGAGTTGTTAAGACTTTATTGTTAGAGAAATTCCACACTGCTGAAGAGAGGAAAATACCTGTTCCGGTGAATTGGTGACCTGATGTCTTGCTTCATTTATGTGTTCTAAAGCTTTCAGACATCATTTATAAATTCTAAAGCTGTTACAGATTCAAGTCCTCTTGAAGACAGAATATAGCAGAAAATGTCACTGTTTGTTGTTGTTATTTTTTTCCTAGAAAGATCTCAACTTTATCTCATCTTAACTAAAATTTTATTGGCAAATCTAAAAGGAAATAATTTCTTCTTAAACGTGTCACAAAGCAACTCTTCTCACTAAAAATGAAGTGAAAAGAAAAAAAATATTAAGCAACACACCTAAACCAAGCCCTTCTGAAACCCAGAAATCTCCTATAATACAACAAAAATTGAAGCACATAAGAATTATTCAGCCAACAACAGAGGGCAAAAGAGATACAGTAGCTCCTAAAAGTAGCCGGAGGCATACAGTCAGTGAGAGAGTTGCTTAGTTAGGAGCTCTGAGGCTATAAGTCTATATTTTGAGCCACTGTGTTTAAACAAAACATCTTCTTTCAGGCATTGTGAGGCTTGGACCCTTGAGCAGAACATGCTGCATCATATCTGCCCCATAGCGGCTTTTTTGAAGTGTGATGTGACTGAGTCTTCCATGACAAATGATTAAAAGAGACAACTGAATTACACAATTTTTTTACGAAATCTTAATGCATATAACTCCACCTAAGCCCAGACTGTGTCATTATTCACTTTGAAGAGTACCTGATTTCAATAGTCCAATTGAAATAAACAAAATCACAGAGCTATTTTCAGAAGCTAGACAGCAGACCACTTCTAACTGTTATTAGTGAAGAGGTGGAATAAATATTTTTAGATGGAAGCCCCTCATTATGTTTGTATATTTATTCTTTCACACTCTCCCTCATTTTAGCAACTGCTCATAGTGTTATACAATAATATCATATTCAAGGACATCTCTCTAGAAAGAGACAGACAGATACTTCTGCCAGAATTGATGGTCCAGAAGGGGCCATCCTGTTGAAAAGAAACTGCTCATGGGACAAGCTGTTTAGCTCATTTCCAAGAATGGAAAGCCACAATCCTGAACATTTGCAGAAATTGGGGAAATACCAGATTTTTACTGAAACAAGACCTAATGTTAGTACATATGCTGATGAGTATATTCACATGAACACACATTCTTAAGCCAGCATGTATTATGACATCAACATGTTTCATATAATACTATGAATCAAGTGAATTATGATACAATACTGACCAATGGCCATGCTAATTGACATAAAAATGCCTAATCAAGGCTCTAGTTTTGAAAAAGTATTACATTTTAATCAATGATTAACCTGCGCTTTTCTGACACTACTTTTCCTTTAAGTTAATCAAATAACAAATTGCCTATACAGGAAATTTTAACTTTTTAATTAGCTTTTTGTTTTCCTTTGAGTAATAACAGCATAGAAATTCCTCAGATAAATAAAGTTGGCAGTTTTCCTAGAGATTAATCTCTAAAAAGTGTAACTTTCTATGTTCATGGACCATGATATGAGCATCCATTCATGTTTCCATCTTGTCCTCTTAGTGGAGGCAGAGAGACAACTGAATTACATGAAGCAGAGTCTCTTAATGTAGTAAGGTTATATAGTCAAGGAGAGAAATTATGATTTGCTATTAAAAATACACTGTGCTTAAATAAAATTGAGATATTTAATGGACAACATTAGAAAAATGGATACTATCCCATCATTCCACTCAGTCATATAGAATAGCTCAACAGAAAATGTTGTGTGTAAGCTTCAATTATTTTCTATTTTCAAATCCTTAGAGACACCAGAGAAAGGAAGTCTAACACATGCAGTTCATAGTACATACAAGTTCCAAGGGCATTTGAGGGAACACAGAATTATGGTGATGAAAACACATTTTTAAATCAACACTGACATTCTAAATGAGTTCATGTTAAACAATTACTTTATGGGCTTTTTCATTGGAATAAATAATAAAGATTTTTGAGTGTTGTTTTTTATTTTGTTTGTGTTTTGGGGTTTTTTTTGTATTTTTCTTGTTTGTTTTTGTTTGTTTATTTGTTTGATTGTTGTTTGTTTGTCTGTTTGTTTTAAAATTTCTAATCTCCATTCAGTACAATTTGAGTACAGCAGCTCCAGCTTTACCTCATTATGTACCAGTGATATCTAGAATTTTGGAATTTTGGAACTCCTTCACCCCTCTTTTTGTTTTTTTTTTTCTTTTTTTCTTTTTAAGGGAGCACACTAAACAAAATCGTCTGCTCTCCAAGGCTACATTTTAATGAAACACAAAATAATACATCAGAGTAGAGAAACTGTTTAAGTAAGGAAACTTCAGTTGAACTCTGTGAACAGAACAGAACAGGTTAAAACTAATTTTAGCACTGGGAACTGTATCCTTGCAGGGTAAACTTTTCCCTGAAGCCTGATCTCAGTCTAGCAAAATTTACAGGTTCCATTGATCATTAAAGTTTCACAGTCCCATCCCAATAAAGAGAGTATAATTTTGGTTTCTAAAATAGAAAAAAGCTCATATGCTAGCTGATTTTTCCTATGACATATTCTATTCTCTGAAAAGAGGAAAATGGTTTCAATGAAGGGGAAGAATAACTTTATATCAAAAGCGAATCCAGTGGCAATCTAAAATACACTAAAACTCTGCTTTTTCTTCTCTCTCCTTCCATCATAACTCTTAATAAGCTTCTTCTGCCTCTGAAGACTACATGCATTAGTGACTTGAGAAGATGTTTTCAGGAGTTCTGAAGTTCCAATGCTAGAAACGTCTTTGCTGAATTATGGCAAAGGTGTATGGAACCTTAGAGGATACATAAAGATCTATGTGGGCTGGACCAATTCCCTTGCACACAATTCACAAAGAGAAAAGCAAAATAATTGGAATGTGTTATGTATTCGCATTGAAACAGAGAGTTTTAGAAACAATGATGCTATGCACATAACATATATTTCAGTATACTTATTTCCTAGCATTGCACCCACTGAAAGCTACAGAAAGACATGATGCTGAAAGCACACTGAGAGGATCAGCCCCATATATTTATATGAAATACTTTAGTAGAGATCCTGACATCACTTGGCACTTTGAAGAGAGGCTTGTTGTTTAACATAATGACATACCTAACTCTAATCTACTCTCCAGATTTTTACCTTAAAGTAGAACTCATTATTAACCAATATGTGTTGCTGTTGAGGTAGGAACTGCTGGTACGGCAGCAGTAATTGATTCCAATCCATCAGAAGGCAAGAAGCACTCATTGAGAAAAAACCTCATCCTTCTATAGATGACTTTGTGGACTAGTATTTTATTGGTTATAGCAAGTGATACTCTTCAGCCCATTGGTAAAAGAAGGATAAAAACTTCCTGAAAACATTTCAGTATAAATACCATGTAGCAGATGTATATACATTCTATAAACAGCAGGTACAGATATTGTTTTTAATTCTTTCTCTGTACTCTCCCACAACTTTTCCAGGACAGCTTGTGAAAGCTGTGAGCATTTCTCTATGATGAGGCTGTCATCAGCCACAAATATGTATCTAAGTACCAATTTTATGAAATCATTCAAAGCCTTGATATTTGAATGCAGGAAAACACAGGCCTGACCATCAAATACATGAATATATTTTATTTTTCTTAAATTTTTTTTTATTTTTTTGCTTGTTTTTTTTTTGTCTGTTTGTTTAGAAGCAAGATTGGCAAGAGCAAAAGTTTGCAAATTTTGCACCACAAACTCTCTGAATACTTAAGATCAAGTAATTTACAAAATATGTTACTCATCAAGTAGAAACTACTTCTTTGAGGTTTATTGGAATTCATATTTCTAATAAAGAAAGTTTTAACATAGCTGTAACAATACTCTTTCATCCAGCTCTGGTTTTTGTTCAGAAAAATTATATTTTCCCTAAAACAGTGGCACAATGTATTATTTTTTTATGCTTCTGGCATTGTCTACTATCTCCAAAGTACTAAACTTCTATATTATCAGTTATATTTCTGTGTCTACCATGAGCCATCTAAATGTGCTGAGATTAGGATAACATCTGTTATGTAGCAACTGATAATTTTTCTATGAACACCTCTAAAATTATCTGCATTCATCATAAATTTGCAGTGACCAAAAAAAAAAATCAGTTTGTCAGGTGAAACTTCATCATGCAATTACTGTGAAATGCTGACCTGCGGTAGTTGAAAGAAAAAAAAACAAACAAAAACAATGCTCTAGTGAATGATTAATTCTGCTACTGAATAAAATTTTCAGTTTGTATGACTTGTGCAATTAACTGATGTGCCTTGATCTGATTCCATAAAAAAAAAAAAAAAGTATTTTGAGGAAAAATAGAGAGTGAAAACTAAGAAGGATAACATCCAGATAATTCAGATAACATTCTGTGAAATGGAGAGCACACTCAGCCTCCTTGGTAAGAACTGAAAATTCTAGGTACTTTATATTGAATATCAAGCAGAATTTTACCCAAGGAAAGAAACAAGAATGTGCCTCTGCTTGACAGTGAAATAAATTTAAAATCTTGTGATTTCAATGAGGATCAGCTGGAATGTTGTTTTCTGTTCGATCAATGATAATCTTATCATCAAAACATATTATAAATATGATAAATTTCTAGGTTTATTAGTTTTAAATACTTGAAAAATTACCTGTTGGTGTCTTATTTCTCTATCACAGAATGAATATATTTTATCCAAAAAACATATTTAGAATTACAGAACCATAAAGTAGCTCAGCATCTTGAAAGATTACCTAGTCCAACTTTTTGTGGCAGAGGAATTCTAGACAAAGTTATCTAGCATCCTGTCCAATTGTCTTCCTGAAAGACTTCTTTTCAGGAAAGGGAATGAAATCTTGTGATTTCAATGAGGATCAGCTGGGCAAGCTTTGGTCCATATTCCTGCAATTCAGGTCATCCCACTGGCTTTTCTTGTTTTCATCTAATTTCTGGTTGTTTGGTTCTTTTTTTTATTTTTATTTTTATTTTTTTCCATTTCATTAATTCAGTTTTTCTTCAGTCTTTGTTTATCTTTCTTCCCAGTTTTCAGGGATTCCAGTGGCAATAATTTTGGCAAGTTTTGCTCTATTTCACTGTACTGTTTCATCTCAATACATTTCCTAGTAGTCACTCAATTTCAAAATTTAATTTTTTTTTATTTATTTATTTCAATTTTGATTGACCATATAGCTTTTCCCTAGTGTTTGTTCCACTCTATTCTCCAATGCCAAGATTTCATTTCTTTTCCTGAAAGGAAGTTCTTCCTTGAAAACTTCCAATGAGGGCTAGTTTATCACATTCCTGGCTATGTTGCTCCAGTGAATAACTGTAAAAATGTCTTCTGCTGAGATAAAACTTCTCCTTGTGCAACATGTACCTGTTGTCCCTTGCTTTCTCCATGTGACTCCTTGTGAAGAAAGAGCCTCTGACCTTTCTGTATTCACCTTTAAAGTAGTGGGCTTTGATGAGGTTGCCCTCAGCCATCTTCTCTCCAGGGAGAACAGAGCTGTAAATGTACACATATCCAAGAAAGAGACCAGATCAAAGTACAAATCATGAAGGAGCTGGGACCAACGGTCTAGCCTTCATTAAAAGTTTGCTTAATTGCTTTAACAGGTGTGATGGAAAAAAAATTGTGACATATAAAGATGTCTCTTCAATCAATGTTTTTTTCTAGGCAGCATTTTAGTAGTGTTAAAGTTTTAAGAAATTAAAGCATAAAAGATGTCTGATGTCTCCATTACTTTGAATGAGGTCCTTGAAAAGAGATCAAAGAGTGAAGAAGTGCACTGGAAAATACAGATGGTCATGGACCTCCTGACAGGTCATGGGTCAGCCCCTGTAGGGAGCTTGCTCATGCACCTCTCAGTGGGGTGAGGAGCAGTATAGGAGCTGCATTGATCTTACAGCAATTAGATGGAATGCATATAAATAGATTTATTTTGTAGCATAGAAGAGAAGTGTCTGTAGAATTAAAAAAAATACAGCACTGAGGATTCCATAAGAACTGTCACACTGTGATTAGCTTGCAAGGTGAATGATAACTTAGTTACAGAGATTTCCAGCTCCAGTTCTTAAAGAGTAGTGATTACATGTGAATTTACCTTATTTGGGTTTTTATTCTGTTTTCATTTCTGTTTGTTCAATTTTGTCCAGTTTTGTTTTGTTTTAGTAAGGTGTTCTTCTAATTCTCTTGGTTTTAAACAAAAAACATAAAATCTTTACGTAGGGTCCTGTTACAGGCCTAACTATTAATTAAACAAATACAAAGATGCATCATGCCTTTGAAAAAAAAATGAAAACTTAGTTGTTAGTTGAGAAGTATTCCACAATATTTCAATTAAAATTTCTTGTATTTCAAATTTTTTATATTTGAAAATTCTCCATTGAACTGGGAAAATGTTTAATATTTTATTCCAGGCAAGGATCTTACATGGTATTTTAACCACACATCAGATTTTCTTAAGCCATAGACTACATTTGGCTGATTTGCCATTAGGTCTCATAGATATGTAGGACAGTAAGAAACTTTAATATACACCATAATTATGAATGTTTCTGAATTTTAATCTATTTTTAACAAAAATATATTTGCATTAAACAAATGGATGATTAATATTGGATGTCATCTAAATATCAAATTCAGCATAAGAAAATTGGAGAAATATTTTTGACTCATGGTACAGGTGTCTCTAGACTTTGAGAAAATATACTTTGTGAAGTGACTTTCTAAAAATAATTACTTTGTATAGCTCTTATCCCTTGAAGCAAGTAAATCATCAGATTGTGCAGATTGTGCTTATGATTATAAAGCATGCAGTAAGTATGACCATGAACTGATTCATTATTTTTTATTATTACTTATAAAGAGCTGGAAATAACATCTATATATTGTCTTATTTGTTTTTGACAGCTACAAACAAACAAATAAGCAACCACCAAAAAACCTCCCCCAAACACCAATGACTTCACGAATCTACTTTTATCCACATATCCTGGCCAGGGAGGAAAAGGACACATAGAAAAATACTTGTCTTGCCATGGACAAAAATTTCATCATCTCCTCTCTCCCCTGAAAGGTCAAAAAATAACGAAATCTGCACAGTCCCTTGAAGTTGGCCCGAGTCCAGGGTCAAGGGAAAGCAGTGCACCCAGAAACAGTGAAAGGATTTGAATGTGGAACGGTTCCCTGGTTATAAATGTGACAATATTGCGCAAAATGGGAAATCCTTTCTTGTTATCATGCAGAGTTTTATGCTGATGTTACAGTTTTGCTTCTAGAGTTTGGTCTGACCAAGTTTTTCAAACAATCTGTTCCCCCTCTATCAATCCTTTACCTCTTGGGAGTGACCTTGGCAGTGCTTGTCAGGACTGCCCAGTGGCTGCTGCTGCATTTGGTGAAGTTGTGCAGGATGCTGGGCAGCTGCTGGCAGCCTGGGCAGCTGGAGTGGAGCCCCTGTGCCAAAGTTACAGGATGGTCTCAAGTGATGTCACAGAAGATGGAAAGGGCTTTAAAGAGACACTGAGTCCTAGTTCATGTGTCTGCGAAACAGCTTTTATTCTAAGCATAACTTTAGAATTTTCTTTTCTTGACCTTTCTTTGTTTCTCTTTCAGTTCTCTCTCACATCTTTTATTATCTTTTGAGAACATTTCTTCCCCAGCAATGCACTTTTTCCAGCCTGTTGAGGTCATAATTTCTAACTTGTTTTGGTTTTGTTTTCTGCTTTAGGGAAAAGCAATTTGGCCTGTGCATTGTGTGTTCACATATAAAATAAAATATATATACACTCTTAAAAGCTATAAAAGCATTTAATATAAAAAAATTAAATCAGCATGAAGCATTTCATTTAGGGAAACCCCACAGATACCCCTCTTTCTCCCTGATATAATTTGTGTGCAACAGAAATCAGGGATATCCTATTAGGTGAATTGTTCTGTAGTGCTGGTCTCTACTAATAAACTAAAAAAAAAACCCCTTCTTGCCTTAGACAGGCAAGGTACACAGTTGTATCAAAGAAAACTGCTTGTGCAATTTTGTTTTATTATAGCACTCACAATGCCTTGTCAGAAAAACCCTTTACAGTTCACAATAGAAGTAATGGGATATTGTTGAGATCGGCTGTAATCAAGAAATGCTACTCCACTTTCTACTATTTGTCAAGCACTTATATCTGCTTTTTTGGAAGCAGTGCTTCAGAAATGTACTCTATGCTTTGTTACTTAAACCTTTACTTTCAGGATGGACAAACCTAACTATAGATTTGCGAAAGAGCATGATTTTTAAAGGTTTCAATAAGATAAATCTTGTCAGATAAAAAGACATATGGAACATCTAGGAAGGAAATAAAAAAACTGAATAAATAAGAATGACACTTTAACAAAATTACTCAAGCATTCTGGAAATGGCTGAAAAAATATAAATTTTCATGATACAGATATGAAATGAAAACACTTAAGGATTCATGACCACAACATTTAATTATTTCAAGGCACCAATGATAAGAAAAGGGAGAATGACTCACTAAAGGTATAGGGGACTTTTAAAGCATAAGACAAAATGTAAAATGAAAATGAAGTAATTTCTGCAGCAAGCAAGCACATAGTTCACTACAGGTTAAGTACAAATATCAATGTGATTTTACTTGGACACCTTTTAAATGAAAAGAATTTCCCTATAACTCTTCTACAAAAAGATAAAATTAAGTTTAAAATAAAGCAAAATAGTTCAAAGAAGCTTGTTCACCCTATAAAAATAGATAAATTAATAAGTTGCCCTAATTCAAACTTTGAGCAATGATTAATATTTCAAATAATGAGTCTTTTTTTATGCAATCACCAGACAAATTTTTGCTACTTTTAAGTTCACATATGAACAATAAACATTATGTCCTGCCATAGTTTTGTCTATGCATATTTTAATAAGATATTTGGTTATTGATACTTTTTTTTCTATTTTATTAAAAATACTGACTGTAACATCTCAAAATTTTCTTTCAATTTATTTGGACAAAATAACAAAGCAGTTTATCTATTTGGTACTTAAGCTATGACTATAACTTCAGGTAAAGGCATAACTCATCTGCTTGTTTTTCTGCTCATTCCGGTCTGTATTGTCCTCTGTACCCAACATCATGAGGTATTGAAAGTAAGTATTGAAAAATATTTAGTATTGAAAATTTTTAGATAAATTTAGCTTCACAAATTCATGCTGTTGTACTACCTCAGTTTTGTTGAAAAAGAAGCAAGTCAGTTTAAAACAAAAGGAATGGAGATTGGGGCTGTCGGAAAATGGCATCACCAGCTTGTGTGCATTAGTCAGGCATGAAGAAAAGAGGCCAAAACACTGTCTGACATCTACATTCATCATCAAATGACTGGGAAGAGTTGCGTATTACATAGCTGGTTGATCATATCAGGTCCTACTGAGAGAACAGAGCAGTTAAGGGTAGGATCCAAATGACAGTCTTAAGGAAAGAACCCCCAGAAGATCAGAAAAAGAAAGCACATGGTAATTAATTCATTGAATGATTAGGTGGACAGTTGAGTTGTGAAAAAAAGGGTTTCAGTTATTCTGCCTGATGTATGACAGATGCACTTCCTGCTCTTTGAGTGCTGTAATAACCAGAATATGAGCCATTATAAAAAAGAAATAAGATTCTGCTCTTTCCTTCCCATTAAAGCTGTTGAACTGGGCAGAAAATAACTAAAAGTTGTACAAGAAAGTGGTAGTAAGATACTTGGATTTAGAGATGTTTCTGTTCAGTGTTGTTGCTCAGCCAAGGGAATGGTGTGAGAATGCCTATGGACTCAGCTCTGTAAGGAGAAGAATCTCTTGTTCTGGCCATGGCAATACGTCAGCTGTGTGCTAGCACTGTCAAGACGAAGACATTCCTATGCATGCTCAAAAGCAAAGCAGGTTCCAAGGCAACAGTAATATCAGTGCCTGATGCACTTAGACTAATCATGTTATTTGCAATAATAGTTTTGATTTTATGCACTTAACTTCAGCTTGAGATCTTTGAGGCACTGAGTCCAGACCTAAGAAATTTGTCCAAAATTATATTGCCAGGTTTGCCAGGGAACAGATTTTCAGCACTCCTAGAAGTGCTGAAAAAAATCTGCAAGTGAGAGAAACAATTTTGTTTTCTTGCTCTGTATGGTAATTTGTGCTGTGTTTACTCCTCAATGATGAGGTATGTGGTTATGTATTCACTAGGAATCAGGAATTCAAAAACTTTTTTCTGCCAAAAGCCTTCTGGCCCTGGCTGAGATTTCCATAATCAACATAAAAAACCCCATTCTTTTTTAAATCATTAACTATTACTATTGTTATTTCCAATATTGTTCAAAGTTCTTTATATCTTGAAATACAGTAGGGTGGTGATATTGGGAAGCGCTAATATTTCTAGCCTTAGTTATTTAACATTGAGAATTATTACGGATTGAGAATTTTTAATAATATACAAACCAAATACTATCAGCCAAGAAAAAGGTTTTTTTTTTTTTCTTTCATTTCTTCCTCAGCGAAAAACTAAAACTTAATGATCACTTTCAGACAGAAAAGTTCTCCTCAGATTCTTTTCTTATTCAAACATGAAGCATATTTGGCTTTAACCACTAAGATCTTTTTGTGTCCACTCTTAGGATTACACATTTATAGCAGTGGCAAAACAAGTCTAATATAAAAGAGACATTTTGAATCATTACCATTTCACTTGAGAGATAACATTTTCGCAACAAATCAGGCAACTGGCAAATGTTTGGTCTCCAGACCTCAGTGAGTGACTTAAAAATTGTGATCTCAGGATACCAAGGAAAAACAATTAACATTACTTGGCTTAAAGCTGAACCATTTGCTAAAAATTCTTGCTATGAAAATTCATGCTGAGAATTCATTTTTCATTCCCTATGCGTATTTTGCCACTTTTTCACAAACTCTTGCTCTTTACCAGAATCGTTTTAGTTCTTTCCCTTGAAAATCATTTGAAATACAAACATCAGTGTTTCACCTGAATGGGTTGTTACATTTCTATTTTGTAACTTGGGGAAAAAAGACAGAAGTTGTTGTTTTTTAAAGTTCTACCAAAACAACTTTAAGGAGTACTCAGGAACAGAAATTTTCTTTATAATATTTTATAATTTTCCCCTAAGTTACAATGATGCTTTTATTGCAAAAACAGCAAGGTGTTGATGTTGGCAAAATTAGAGAAAAACACTTTTCATCGGTTTATTTTGCTACCTCTTTTTCAGTGAACAATGAGTATTAAAAGGCTTGTTGGTTGCTTTTTCTCAACATTTGCAAAACAACTTTGTCATATATGGTGCAAGGTATGGGAATACACAGGTTCAAGCATCAGAAAATCTCTGCAGGTATTTGTATCTTAGTCTATGCATTAAAATTCTGTTCAGCTCTTTTTATCTTATTTTTTGATCCTTGGTGAACTACCTCCATTGTAGTACATTTGTTCAACATTTGGTGTTGAAATAGATGCCTGTCTATTTTATACTTGCTGTTAACTTCTGACTGACTTGGAAATGGAAGTAGATACAAATTCCATCACTGTAAACTGATTTATAATACTTTGTGTCATAAAATATCTGCAAACAAGCGTAAGTATTTAGGACAAAACAAAGCTCAAATAATCTTGATTTTAGAGTGTTCACTGATGGAAAATCTGACACTGATTTGACAAGATGTTCCAGGAATTCATGCTCCTAAATTGTGTCTTTATCTGTAGTGTGATTTGTTCTAATTTCAGCTTTCATTTTTCTTATATCACTCTGCCTGCTAGATTTTAGAAGCATTGTATTATAGAGATACTCAAAGACCAATCCAAATTTTCTTTGATAAATTAGTAAGATTGAGGTCCCTTGGATATTTGCTAAAGTAAACTTTCCAAAAATTTCAGTTATTCCTCTGGACTTCTGAGCACTATTTCACTTGTGCTGTGAACATTTGCAGGCTTATAACAGCTGCACCATTGCCAAAGGCGAAGAAAGCACATTGTCTCCCTACTTTTACTTCTCTTTTCTTTTAATTGCTGAAACACAGGAAAATAAATACCTTGGATGAAAGAACATGATTCTCATGTGTGCTTTTAGGGATAAAAAGTCTTTTATAGTAATTTTTATATTCAGGTTTCTTTGCTCTGACAGATGAGTGATCAAGCATTTCAGAGTTGTATTTTTTAGGAAAAACAGCTATCTAAAGCTGAATAAAACTTATTTTAACTTTTTATTTTTTTAAGTCTCTTCAACCTAAATCTAAAATGGAATTTTAGGTCCTTTAAAGACATGTGTATCAGTAATCTTGTTTTTTCATTATTAAAAAATTTTAAAATCCATTATTTATTCTCTGTTCTTCTTCTGTCAAAAGCTGGACTTAAACAAAATCACTAAGGAAATGTCCAGAAAATGTTATTTTGTCATAGCATTTATATTAAATATTTAGTTTCTACATATTGAATTCATCACAAAAATCAATCTTTCCTTTTAATTCTGCCAATTATTTTTTGGCTTTTTTTTTTTTTTTTTTTTTTTTNATCTCTTTCTCATCTTACTTCTTCAGTTTAAAATCCTACTTATTTTTATTACCATCAAAATATTTATTTTGATTGCCATCAACCTCTTTTTCTCTTCCCATTTTTAGTATGAACAGAGGTAGCATGAAAAATCTCTTCAAAGCATAACCAGAAATCTTCCATTATAACAGTTTTAGGTTAATTGTACAGAATAGTTCTGTGTTTTTACGTTTGCATTCTAGGTTATTTTGAGTACATCATAAGTGAGAAGTCCTGCAATATCTCCCTTCCCTAATCCAAATCTAAATTCTGCAGTTAGACTAGGCAAAACAGTTAAAACTGCTTTAAGTACTATTATAGTCCCTGAAACTTATGAAAAGATGTTTGAATAAGTATGTGCTTTAGAGCTATGGTATGTCCCAATTTAGTCTGGTGTTCCCCCAGCAGTAGTTAACTAATGTGAAATAACTACATGCTACTCTAAAGGGACATCATGTTCCACAAATCTGCCAGAAGCTGTTCATGGGAAGTCACGACAGGGGGAAAGTTCCTTCCTGGGTGTGTTCCTCTGTCAGGAACAGAAGTGGTGTGCTCATTCCTGGGCGCAAGCTAGGGAATATTGCTTTCACTCTCAAAACCCCAGGAACAAGTGGTGACTTTCATGGATCCATACTGGCACCAATGCTACTTAATAATGTCATCAATGGCAGAGTGGGACTAGTGTCAGCACAAGGGACGATGTTTTTTAACTGGAAGAAAGTAGATTTAGATTAAGGAAGGAGGAAACATTTCATGATAACAGTGGTGAGACATGGGAACATATTGCCCAGAGCCCATGTGGCTACCCTGTGTCTGGAGGCGGCAAATCCAGGATGGATGGGACTTTGAGCATCCTAGTAAAGTGAAAGGAGAAGTTGAGAAAATGATGTTTAAAACTCCCTTATTACCAAAGCCGTTCTATGAGTGTATGATCCTATGAAAACTCCATATGCATTCAGTGCCTGTACCCAGCCCAACCACAGTGACAGTAATTGGAACAACTATTTCATACGTTTACTCCTCCAGACTTCTGTATATGTTTGTGCTAAACTCCAGTGCATTTCCTTGATGTCTTTCTGACTTTAAATATTCATAAAGAAGAATGTGCCAGGAAGTTGCATTCAGTCAAGTGCTACTTTAGTACATCATTAAAGCACATTGTAGAGAAATCTTGCCCTTATTTTCAGGCTGTAGACCATTGTCATGGTTTGACACCAGCCAAAGGCCAGTGCACCCATGAAAATATATTTTTCTCAATTTCTGCTGTGAGGTAGGACCAAAAAAGGAGCACAGTCACCCAACTTAAAGCATAGAGAAGAAACTTTATTAACTAACACTAAAAAGAAAGAAAAAAAAAACAGAAACCAGAAGGAAACTTTCAAAACATCCATCCTCCCCCCACCTACGGTTCACTCTCTCACCAAAACCACATGAAAAGACAAAACCTAGGATTTTCAGTCAATCCACCCCTTGAACAATCATTTCCCCAACCCAACAGGAAGAGCAGAGTCCCTCCTGCTTTGCCATAGATCCTCCACAAGAATACCAGTCCTCTTGTGGCCACACACTTCACAAATGGCTCGCCCGCGTCTTGCCATTGTGCAACATCGCCCCCATGGGACAGTTCTCTCACAACTGCCCATGGGCTGTAATCAGCTTTTAGGGTGCAGTTTAAGAATGTCTTTTTC
>VXBU01008525.1:34153-44825 GCA_013400315.1 Bombycilla garrulus
TTCCCTTTTGATAGGCTCATTTCCCTGTCTGTCTTTAAATTTGGCCCACAATTGGTGTTGCACTGGGCTCATGGGAAATCCACAGGCACACCTCACTTCCAGGGGTGGCTATTTTCCTGCCCACCAAAATGTCAATCAATCTCAAACCAGCACAACCATGAGGTAAGTGAGACTCTCAAAGTCAGATTTGCCAGAGCAGTTTACATTTATTTAAGGACGATGATAATCCCTGAAAAAATAAATACACTGTACATGAAGATTACTGAAGTGCTTCTTGTATTGCATGTGAATCTCTAGAGAAACAGGGAGAAGATAATAATGAAGTTTTCTGATAGAATAAGGGAAGGAAAACAACCTGATTTCATGCTGAATACCTAGATTTCTGAAAAAAAAAAAAGCCTCTCCTTAAATGTTGATGTGACCATTCACAAGACTTAAAGTAGAGATTACTGCTATTCTGGTTGCACTTTTAGCAGTTTAAACTTTGTGCAGCAGAAGGTTTTACTTTAGTGTATATGTCATTTGCAAAGTAAAGGTTTTTTTGCAATCTCAAAACAAACAGCTTGGAGTGGCAAAACATCTCTCGCACAAGTTCGCAGTGATCTTGATGCCCATTTTAATATTGCAAATTTTAGTTACGATCCTCAGGCAAATCATGAAGACAGAATAAGCTCTTGCAATATCAGATACAAGATCAGACGTGATTCAGACAATGTCTGCTCTGCTGTGCGCAATATAGTTTTGTTTATATGCTGCCATCAGAACAGCTGACTTGACTGTGTCTTGAGTGCAAGCTGTTTTGTGACTTTGGCATCAGAAAATCCATTTCTTTCCATCCATTCAAAATACAGGTCAGCTCACCATGTCAGCATCCTTTATCATATCAGCAGAAGTTAGGCTGTTTGATCTCAATCCTTGACTTGGATTTGCTGAGCTGCAAAAACAGTTCAGGTATTAACATGACATAAATGAACTGTTCTGCCCCAAAGAGGCATTAAAATGCTGAATATAAATAAGAAAAGTTAGTTTATTTTTTAGATTATTGATTTATATATACATATATATATATATATACACACACACAAAATCTATTTCTTAGATTGTCTATATGTACATATATATATAGACCCCTATGAGTTAGGAACTATTCAAATGTTGAGAAAAAAAATAATGACATTACCATAATTAATTCTGAAGGGAAGAGAATGATGGTTTCTTTAAAAAGACAATAGTGCCTAAATAGAAATTTTAATTTTATAATAGTCTGAAACAGACTTCACCCGAAGGCATTCTATAAATTGGCACTAGATCATGAGAAAAGCAAAGAGTTAGATTTCCCAGTACCCACTAAGGAAGCAAGACCTGCTATTAAATACCTTAAAGCTCAAAGAAGGCTCCTGGGCTTGACAGTCCTCTGCCTGTTTTGCATTTTATATAAGGATGTGTTTTCCCTAAACTCCTCAGGTTTTTAGTATAAAACCCCACTTGTCCTGTTTATTGAACTGTTAATTATTTCTGTAAGAAAAGCAGCCAGAATACATTTAGCAGACTGAAAAAAATAAAGGAAAGAAAAAGGAAAACATTTTTTTCCTATGGAAGACATGTGCTGTGTTTTTTGCAATAATGTTGGATGCTGTAATACAGAGTATTTTATATGCAGATCAATTTATTTGATGTATAATTCTAGGACTCTATAACTGCTTTCACAAGGGCAACTTAAGATGGGAAAGGCTTTTGGCCATGTTTTAAAGGCAAACTCACAATTTTTTAAATGTTTTGACTAGAAGCAAAATTTCACTGATCCCATTGTTGTATAATTGCATAGTTGATGGATGGGCTTTATCATCACAGGATACTCATCATATTATTCTCTTAATATTTCCTATTTTCTTGAGAGTCACTGGATTTGGGAATTAGTTACAGGATGACTGATTTACTCAGAACAGGCCAAATATCCGGTCTTTTTCTTCTGCTGGCAATATTCAAGTGACACCTTGCTGCTTTAGTGAATCAGTGTAGTAAGTGGGTAAGGCATCTTCATCCAACACTGTGTCTGTGTGCCAATCCAGCTGTGGCTACTACAAAAGATTCCAGACAGATGCTATTCCAAATGAAGAACATGAAACCAAAAGTGAAAATAAACAGTGGAAGGGACCTGTCAGGACTATGGAAGAAAAAGATGCAGGAGAACATCCTGAACCATTCCAGAAGGATTCAGTTTCTTGTCAGTATTTGTCTCAAATTTTGTGCAACACACCAAAAGAGGGTGAATTTTCTCACATGCTTCCAGCTATACAGGTGATAAAAGAAGTTTCTCCAAAACTTTATATAAATTTACAAAAAAAATCCAAAAAAAGAACCAACAAAATAAAAAAGATTCTGTGCGGAAAATGAAAGTCTCACTTTTTTTTTTTTTTACTGAATATGATCTGCTCATCTCCAAACTGGAGGTATGTATTATCATTAAATACTCAGAGGAATTAAGTGTTTTGCATTTATACACCAGGCAAACTGAGATGATTTATATCAGATGTTCCAAATTGCATTAGTAAGAATAATAATGTCTTGCAGCATTATTTGGAATAAAACTATACCCCCTTAGGACTAAAATAAATATTGTTTCTGACGAGGCAACACAGAGAAGGTTGCAATAACTTTTGAGAGATTCATAAATCTACATTTGGAATCCATTAGAATGTATATATTTGGGCAAACTGTATAGTTTTTTTTTTTTAACACTACAGTGTACAATTGTATCTAGCATATATTTTTTTTACAATTAATTACCTCGGCCACTAATAACTTTAATAAAAAAGGTAATTTTTGGCTTTAAAGAAGAGTTTATTCCAGTTTTACATCTGCTCTGTCTTTCTGATTTAAAATTAATGGATCTTAAAGGCAAAAAACAAACTTTTGGCCCTGAAATATATTTTTGTGCCTAAAGTCAGTGATGCATCTTGATGCACTGTTAAACCAATCAGAAGGTAAAATAAAAAATTGTACCAGTAATATTACATAAGGTGTTTCTTCATTGTATCTACTAGCATTTTGTCAAGAACAATTTGATTATTTTCATTATTTAATCCTTAGCAGCAAATTGTACCATTTCATCTTAATTATCTTGTCACCACTAGGTAAATGTACAATACTTTGAGCTAAAAGCATTAGCTGATTATCTAAAAGTGCCAAAATCTACCACATACTACATTTTTACAATTTCAATTTACTTCCTTCTTATTCTGTGACTGTGTGTTTAAGTAGGTTAATAGAATATCAGTTTTCACCAAAGTATCTTGGAATAGTTTTTTGTTTTGTGGGGGTTCTTTCAAATAAATTTAAAGAGAAGACATGACATACAACCTTTAAACCAGTTCAGTATTTTTCATTTGAGAGTTCCATTTATGGATGTTTGTGTACCAGAAGGAAAAGCCATCTTAGAGAAAATTATTGCCTTTATGTGTGTGTAAGTTTGTCTGCGCACAAACATAAAAGCTCAGGAATCAATAATCAAGCTATCAAAAATATTGAAAATAAAATGTTTGTTTTAGTTCTGGGTATGACATTTTACTTAAAGTGCATTTGTGGTGTGTATTGTGGGAAAAGATAGGATAAAATTGAATTGCAGGCTGTGGGATGCACCAGCAGAATGCCATGGTGGCACCGAGAGACACATGGTGGCACAAAGGAGCACATGGTGGCACAGGAAGCACATGGTGACACAGTGAGGCTTGTCTCCTCCTGACTTTGGGGACAGGAGGTGGCACAGGCGGAGTTCTACAGTAGAAGACCCTGCTGGAAGCTGGCAGACAGGTGAACAGTGCACGATCACCTCATAGAAGCACGTTGAATGCATTTAGAACATGTGCTGCTGACGTGGCAACATGGGATAGGTCGCCTCGTAAGAATTACTGTGTAGGGAAATACTATGACTTGAAAAAGTGCATAAAACCAGCTCATTTCTTTGAATAAATTATTCAGATTATCTGCTGCTCTGGGTATGTGTCACAGTCACTCACAAAGTTTTTTTCTATATGGCTTGAATGTCTTCTTTTTCTACCGTAATTTGTTATGTTCTTGTGAAAACACAAAAATTAACTGTCTGCTTAAAATTTATTTAAGTTATTGTTTTAAAGCCTAGTTCAAAATAGATGTCAAGTCACATTTTTTCTCTTCTGAGTGGCTATATATAATTTAGTCGCTTGCTATGTTCTTAATTATAAAATCTGAATAAACTTCTGCACTGTGTGAAAGAATTAAAGTAGGCCATATGAGAAAGCTGCTGCTGGTGTGGACAATGATCTTTCTTTAATATTCAGGGCAGAGATAAAACATGACCCAGAACTTTAAAATCTTTCTCCCTCTCCTTCTCTTGACACCTGTTCAGGCAAATGACCAAAGGGATGAATGAAAAGAATCACACCTTGCAGCATAATATGCCTGAGCCCCTCTCTGACTATTAGGAGAAATAAGTCACACCAGAATTACACATCTCAAATCTTTATTTTAGATTCAAATCTAAAAAAAAATCTTTATAGTTGGACTTCAGCTACTACAATACATAAAGAATACAGATGCATTTCAGCAATTGAGTGTTTTAAGTAAGTTACTGTTTGAGGTGATCAAAAATCCATGTCATTCTTGAAGGACAGGTGAAATATATAAATTGAAAAATAATTGCTGCACTCTGTTTTCTGTAGAGGTTTGGAATTTTTAAAAATATTCAGTCATCCAGGGAAGAAACTTAAAATAAAAGGAGTGCAGGAAAAAGTAAATGCCAAGAAAATGGCTAAAAATATCTGCAATTGCAAAGAAACTTCAAGAAAGTGAACATTTTTCCTGGAGATTAAAAACCCCTTCGTCAGTGGTGAAAACAGAGGCATTTTCTCATAGTCTTAGAAATGTCTTTCTAACTAAGATCAAAAACTTCTTTACCTTGTCTCAAATCACATTGCTTAGCTTCTGAAAAAGTAAAGGTGTTGACCTACCTGAGCCTCACAATATTGGACTTAGGGATGTGAGAACTGAGATGTCGTCAAGGAAGCTGCCTCTATGGGTATTAGGAGTACCAGAAGGAAAGAGCCTGTAGAGGATTTGTTTGTTCTCTGGAACAGGAGGATGGTGCAGGAGAGAAAGGTTAGAGACACTTAGTGGGCAGTGGGAATTTCTCCCCAGCCTTTGAGGAATCCCCATTCCATCCCTACTCCCGCTGTCCCCTCGGGGCTCGCAGGGCTGTTTCTCTCTCGGTTCCACCGGCTCAGCCCTGCCTGCCGGGCAGCGTTTTGCCCTCCCTTGGCCAGGCTTTCCCCGGGGCTCTCGCCCGCCCGCCCGTGGCTGAGGGGCTCAGCCGTGCCCTGCGCTGGGGCCGCTGCAGCTGCTGGCCACCGGCACCTTGACAAGCAACCCCAGTACAGTGATAAACCCTGCATAAAGGCTCACAGTCAGATTAACAGATAGCAAAGAAAAGCTCCAGGATTTTCAGGAAGGTTCTAGAATGGGAAGAGATGCATAATAATAAGCAATGGTGTGTAGATCATTGCAGTATCTTAATATTTAATTTTAAGAATTGCTAGAAGTGCTTAATGTAGAATGACAAAGTTGGAAGGGTTAAGCAGAGAATTAAAACAGAGGAACTCAGTGTTGCATTACTTTATGAAAGTATCTATGTCATCAAGTTTAGAGCTTGTGCCTGTTCCTCATTTCTAGAGTTTTCAAAATTCACAAACTCCAACAGTGTTTGAAGTATTAAAACACAGGTATTTATAATTTTTCCAATAGCCTACTACATAAAGATGCTGTTAGCAGGAAGGAAACGATAGGTAAGTACCAAACCCCTAAAGTGAGATCTTTGATGCAATCTCATTTGGAGAATCTCATTTGTAGGAATCTCATTTGGAGTTTATGCAAGGTGCCAGGGAGTAGTCTTTAAAGTGATATTCAGCAGACTGGGAGATTTAAGTAGTTATGGTCCTTGTACCAGTTTTGTGAAAACAAAGTTTTGTGTCCTAAAGTCCTTTGTCTAAAGAGCTGTTGGATTAACACCTTCTGACACCACATGGTAGTTTGCACATAGTTGTCAAACATTTTTCTTTTTTAATGAACAAAATCTTCATATGCTGTGCTTCCTGTAGGTGTAAATGTACTTCAGGAATCTCTTACAGGGATGAAAAAATTAAACTTCGAGAATTAGATTTGAAAACATGTTGATGCAAGTTAGAGAGGGATTTACGGTGAGAGGACAGTAAGTATAAACATTGTATTAAAAAACTATTC
The DNA here is from genome assembly GCA_013400315.1 of Bombycilla garrulus. NCBI lineage: Eukaryota > Metazoa > Chordata > Aves > Passeriformes > Bombycillidae > Bombycilla > Bombycilla garrulus. The sequence goes on from VXBU01008525.1 coordinate 40,424, forward strand.
ATAAAACTTAAAATAAGATGTCTGTATTTAAAACCAAAAAGATTGTCCAAATCTTTAGTCTACTGAAAAGAATTTAATTTGCTTCCTGAATATTTTTTACAGTATAGTTGCTTGTGAAATGGAAACCATATAAAATCCAGCATTTTAATTATACTCTAAATTAAGCACACCTGTCATTAATTTGTTTTGGGATTTCTTAAGTAATTTTTAAAAAGTAATCCTATCTGAATGATCATCATAATATGATGTACATGGTTGAACATGGCCCAGCTAGGTAAACTGAAAACGTCAAATTTGAAAATTCAGTCCTGTTCAATAGGCATTTTGCACTTTCACATTTATGTTTTCAGAAAAGACTTCGACTTCATCATTCTCTGTTTCACTGCTGGAATTTATTTTAGCTTTTTTCTTAAACTGTAGCTAGTATTTTCAAAGGTGCTAAAGAAAGATAAATACTCACTGAAGTTTGGTGTTCACACCTGACTTTCACAGGGTCTTTTAAAATTGCTGTCTTTAGACACTACAAATTGTGTCTGTGGGTATCACAGGAGTCCTGGTGAGTTCTTGAAAACTAAAATACTGACATCCATCATAAAGCTCTACACTTTAAAAAGGGTTTTTTTTCCCTGGAATCAGAAGGCATTAACTGATTGAAGTAAGTTTTAACAAAGAACAGTGAAAATGGCATTTATATGAGTCCTACATGAAGGAGTCCATGCATATGTCCATTTCAAGTCAGCAGCCATGGTAAATCAAGACACAGTTTGAAAGATATGGGAGAAGGAGGCGCAGTAGTCAACTGACATCTACAGATCTGGGAATATTAAATTTGATCTGTAGCTGTAACTCTTGAGGGAATTTATGATGAGAAACAGCAGTAATTATTAAAAAGGTTTTGTAGAGTGTGGGATTAATTTGAATGAAAAAGTGATTATGTTAGTAGAAAAATGTGCTGAATTTCACAGCATAATGTAAGCTGCCAGCTTTCTGTTATTTATTTATTTGGTTTGTTGTTTAAAATAATGCATTCTGCGCTCATTTCCAGGAATAATTTAGTATATTTTATTACATCTAGCTTTTGCTGTGTTTTAGTAATGCAAATACTATAAATGCAGGTTTGCCCTCATTTCCTTTATAGATTTCTGTTTTCAATTGCTTATGACTCAAGTAAATCGAAAAGGAAAAATTCTTCAGTCAGATTTCAAGTACTGTGCAAATAGGCTTTTGACTAGGCAGGGACTTCATCCTGTGGTCTCTGCCACTGCGCTTTCTCAGAGACTTAAGCATTTGCTTTTGCTGTACACAACAGTGTTTTAATGATAGGCATAAACAAACCAAACAAACAACAACAACAAAAAAACCCCAAAAAAACAGCTCATGAAGCACTTTAATACTGTGGAAAAGACAGGATTAGGAAAAAAAAAATCCCAAATTTTGGCACTCAAAATATGATTACGAATGAACAAGAGGCAGAAAAATAATCTAATGTATGGATATTTTCTGGTTTCAAAATAATCTTGTACAGTAGATGAGAAAGCGAAGAAAAGATGAGCAAAATGTGCTATGGAGGCTCTTCTTTGTGCATCCATCTCTTCCTTTTATTCCATGAACGCCTTTTGTAGCCTACTGCAGGGAAAAAAAAAAAAAAGGGGAAAAGAGGATAGATCAGAGTTTTTATTTAATTGAGATTACTAATATGGGGTCTTCCATACAACTTCCTGTTGGAAATAAACCCAGGTACCTTAGTCTTATGTATCAGAGTTTTTATTTAATTGAGATTACTAATATGGGGTCTTCCATACAACTTCCTGTTGGAAATAAACCCAGGTACCTTAGTCTTATGTATGGAGCTAAAAGTTTTGTGATAAAGGTGAGTTTAGGCAAAAGAATGCCTAAAGAAAAGAAACATCCTAGAAGAATGCAAATGGAAGTATTCCAGCCATGATGAAATACCTGAAAATGTAAAGGCTGTACTTTCACATTGCCTTGAATCCTGAGTCTGGACTGAGTCCTCCAGATCTGCCTCTATGCATCTGTGACTTGCACTTCTATTTGAATTTCTCCAAAGAGGGACAGGTGAGCACACAGAAAACTTACATTATGTTTATACAAGTGTGAATGAAATAAACTTGACCAATTTTATTCTGTGATGTTTAAACTAAATTAAACATAGGTATAGTATACATATAATCTGTGATGATTTTAGCTTCCTGAGACAGAATGGTTCCTCCTTAGACATTTGCAAGCTGTGCAGTGTTTCTATAGGTCTGCAGTTCTCTCCATAAAAATTGCCCCAAAGATATAGCACATATGGAGAAATAACTCTCAAAAGTCAGTATTGGCAGAAAGCAACAATTTGCCACAGAGAGTTTAATAATTTGAAATTATTTTAAAAGAAATATTTCTGAAGACTTTTTTTTTTTCAGTTTTCTGCTTTAAATAATAAAAATAAATAGAATACAGCATTCAGAAAGAAAGACCTACTGGCCAGAATTCAAACACTGGATTTGTAAGGAGGCTTAAATATTAGGTAGAGGAGGGTAATTGGATACACAGCTTGAGGGATTTTTATACTTTCAGACATTTCTTAGACATCAATCAGAATTTTAGCAAGTCTCTAACAATTCCATCCTCATCTTGCTATCAGACCTACTTCATCTTCTTCACCTACAGTTTCTTCCCCTTGAGCTGAATTTTTCACTTTCATTTTGAAGCTTAAAAATTCAATACCTTACTTTCATTTATCTTTTGTCCCACTAGAAGTATTTCCAGTTATTTATTTATTTAGTCAGTAAGTTAGTTTGTTATTTTCAATATATGTCACTGCCATTTTCCATATTTATGAATTATCATTCTTCTTGAGTTATCACTTTCTCCTTTTATTTACTAATGTTCATCTTTCACTGAGATATATTTGTTATGTCCAGCTAGTACACCAGATCAAGAAGCACTTGGAAAATGTTCAGTGCAGGAGCGGCTCTTAATGTACCTGGGTGTCGTGGCTTAGTCCTGGCAGGCAACTGAGCACCACACAGCTTCTTACTCACTCCCTCATGATGGGACAGGGGAGAAAATCAGAAAGGTAAAAGAGTGAAAGCCTATGGGTTGAGATAAAGACAGTTTAATAGGGCAAGCTGTATTGGTTTTGCTCTGCCTGGTTTGTGGTGCTGGAGTAGCCACAGAGGTGGCTTCTGTGACAAGCTGCTGGAAGCTTCCACCATTATTATGATCTGTTTTAAGCACAGAGGAGTAAAGAGAACTAATAAAACTGAAAGAACTTTGAAGGTTTGAAATATCATCCCCCCAAAAAAATGAAATAAAAACCAAACAAGATTAAATGTTGATGCTGAGAGGAAAGCTAATGTCTTTACAAACAAATTGATGGATTAAGGTATGGGTGTTAACATCTTTGAAATGGGTCTTAAGGCCTCTACTGAGTTTGTGCAGCAGGTTTGTTGCAGAGCCCGATTTAGCTCCTGAAACAGTCAAGGGTCTGCACAAGCCTGGACTTCTGAAATTTGGTATAAAATTACTGATTCAACAGAGGAATATGTGGTAGGTGGTTTGGGAGGGCTGTACCTTTCTAGTACCTCAGGCAATGGGGAATGGAAGCAGCCAGAGGTTCAGGATTACGGGAGGCTGCGCCCTCCAAAATCTCGAGAGAGAAAACACCCAGTGGACTATCCCTTTATTCAAATAAAGTTGCAGGATTCCTCTGTCTCCTTTTTGGACATAAACCTCTGTCATTTTTGGATTTTCCTGACAATACCAGAAAATTGATATATTTCAATTTAATAGAGGCAAAGACAGAGAAGTACAGTTAGAAAAAACTAAGATTACTTTAAAAAGCATAGGATAGGTCACCAGCACTCTGTATTGCCTTTGTTGCTGCTGATACAGGGTTGGGGGGAGAGAAGCAGTTTTTGCCTTTTTCTGTGTTTTGCAGTTTGAAGTGTCTCAGCTGCCTCCTGCGATGGCGGGAGCAGTCTGGCCGGGATGCAAGGCCTGATGCTGCGGCCGCACCTCGGGGCACTCACGGGGCTCTCCCCGTGGGGCGTGGGAGCAGGGTGGGGGTTCCACAGCTCCATGTGACTCCAGTCCGAGGTGCAGGCTCGGGGGATTCTCCCCAAGCGAGTCAGCTCCTGGAAACCTCAGGGTATCTAGCAGCAGGCAATGGTTGGGCAGGAGAGAAGGCAAAGGTCAGGGATTCTGCCCCCCGCTTTCCCCTCCACATTTGCACCAGTTTTGCTTTCCTTTTTAGGGGCCTCAAGGTGTGCTACTCACAATGCATCTGGCAGTTTTAGGGTGCTCAAGAGTGATTATGATAAACAGACATAATTAAACCTTCGAAGCATTTCTCTCATTATCAGGCTCTTACAGCCATGTCCAGCAGAGCCAATCC
>VXBU01008527.1:0-39349 GCA_013400315.1 Bombycilla garrulus
TGTCTTCAACCCAAGACACAGACATGACAGATGCATTTGCAATCACCTTTTGTACCTGCATCCAACATTTCCTCTATGCAAAATGTGTGTTGAATACTACAAACAACCTCTTACCTTCTTGCAAAAGAAAAGTGGGCTGAGGCACTGGGAGAGAAATTCCTAGGGCTATCTTGAGGACTGTTTCCTGTTGGAGATGATACACAAAAAAAAATATTAGATTGTGAGTGAAGAGAAGCCATTAAAAACATTCAGACATATTAATGCATTCATTTGCAGCAGGGTAGAAATAAATTTGAGAATTTCTTCTCTCCTAATCATTCTGAAAATAAATTCTGAAACAGAATCTTATTTTGACTCATGTTTCATTTATACTGGATTTTAGTGACTGGATTTGTAACTCAAAGAACTGCTCATTCTGCCTTTTAATTTGAAAATTCTCGAAACAATTTGGTAATTAGCTTGAAAGAACATGTTCTTAATGTCAGAAGACTTTTTTTTTTAATCATACAATACACTGAAAGATAGAAAAATCATTATAAAACAGATTTAGCCTTTATATGAACTCTCTACAGCATTAACACAGGCTTAATTACAATTCTTTTTTCACTGCTCATTTTTTTTCTATCTCCAAAACAAACAAGCAGACAAAACACACTGAACAGAACTTTTTTACCATTAATTGCATTCTGTGAACAGGTTTCAACTCTGGGGTTTGCTACTCCTTCCTATTAGAACATCTGACTGCCTGTGGACCAGCATGAGTGCAGAAAGGCAGCAGCTGCTGAGAAGTGCTTCTGCCAACTCCATCCCTCAGCCTGTACAGTTAGAGGAGCGACTGTATTCCTTCTTTTAGAAGGAATAAAAATGACCTCTAAAATAACCCAAAAAAACCTACAAAATAACCCCCCAAACAACCAGACACACACAAAAAAACCCAAACCCCACATGAAAAAGCCAAACAACCCATCCCCCCAAAAAACCCAAAAAAAGCCAATTTAAATTAGCACTGGCATACATCTAACAATCAATCTTTCCTTAAACTTCTCTTTAAAATTACTGCAGAAGCAATACATGAAAATAGAAAAAAAAAATATTGCATTTGTTGTAGCATTTTATTTTAGGCCATAAACAAGAATGCAGCAAAAGCAATTGATAAAAAAATAGCTCCTATGTAGCCAGCTAGAAGCAACATGAAAATTTTGAGGGGAAAATTACTACCTATTTGCAAAAAGGCCAGCACAATAGACTGAGTCCTTAAAGAGCTTCAAGTGGCCTTGACAGCTATTCAAATGTTTGAATTAACATTGCATTTATCACAGTGATGCCCATAACAGATCACATTAATTCTACATGGGAAAGCATAATCATTGGGCAATCAGGCAGCAAACACAGAGATCAACATACATCCCCACACTACCCAATACCTCCAAGTTTTTTTTTTGGCCCATTAATCTATAATGGCAGAATTATGTCCTATCTACATCCCCTGCATCCCCTTTAGACTCCAGCTCCTTCATTACCCTTCAGACACTTCTGAGCGCCCCAATAATTTCAAGGTGGCAAGGATTTTTGTTCCCTGAATAAGATAGAGCAGAGAGAATCTGAAGCCACAGATTACAATCTCTACCTGGGGACTAACAAAATTTATTCTTATCTTGCACCCATTGTAAACACCCAATTATTGAGAGCAACCGTTCCTTCAATTTAACAGCTAACTGGATTTCTTTTTCTGCTACCACAGATTATTTAACAAAGCTAAGCTTAAAAGAAAATTGTAACACTGTGCAGATAAAACGTGGTCACAAACTTTAACTGCTACACTAGAAAAAATCAGCTGTAATTTGCAGTGTGTTATGGACTTAGATAAGTAAAAAAGACAAAGAAGCTACCTTGAACTCTGGCAGAAGAGCACAGAATTAGCCTTAACATAGTGAGACAAAAACAGCTTTTGACAGGAAATTGGTTTACAAATCAGAATATGGGGCTTTGTAAACTAATTCATTTTTTTTGCTAGCTAAAGTTATATATGGATATAAACATATTTTTAACACACATCAAGGACATGCCTTACTGTTCATGAGTTAAAATATACACAAAAACGTCCTAAAGAAGAAAAAAATACGGTTAAAATTTCAGTAATTTTATAACTATCGGTGCAGATTTGGATTTGTGGAGACACAATGCTGCAAACTATGTTGCTAGAATCAACACAGATCCCTTCCTTACAGACAAAACCTGAAGTAGTCAAAGTCTTACTCAGGAAGAGCATCAGATCCTGTTATTGGGAAAATCAATTTGCAAGCATTACTTTCAATAGCAAATCAGCTTTTAAAATAACAAGACTGGTGACACCATCCAAATAAATACCTGGAGATACTAAATCCTGAAGGTTTATCTAGAAGTTGTAAGAACTCAGACAAACCTGGATATAAATAATGAAAATAAAAACCTCTAATGACTGGAGAAACTGCTAGTACTATTACAGCTTTAAGGTGTAGTATTCCAGAGGAGCATGACAAGGTGGAAGCAGAGTCCTACAACTGACCTCCCATCCATCACAGCATTCATCCACCCATCTGCAAGTCAATACCCAGGAGACTTTCAAATACAACCCAGTACCAGTTAACTCTCTGTCCATATGCACAACACTTGCTGATGAATCAAAGCCTAATGTTCTCTGGAATCTGCTTGTACTGTATGTTTTAATCCTAGAGTATCGCCGTGTGACTGAGATTACTGCCCAAGTGTCCTATCTGGTAAAGTAAACTGGATTGGTGGTCAGACATTAGGTAATTAACTCCAGCATCCTCTGGAAGACACAATGAATAGGCAATCAGTGTACCAAAACAATACTCTGCTTCATAACAACACACAAGGCAGCTCATTTTGCAAGCATCTATTGTTAAGAAAACTGTATCAAGACAATTAAACTGTGATTGTTTTGCAAGTAGCTTCAAGAAATCCTGTGTCTTTGCCACTGAGGGAAGATGTTTCAAATCTTTAAAAAAAACTTATTAGTCACTGTATATTATTAATGTATTTTAATAGCTGTCTACTTAAAAATAAAGAGTTTCAGATGCAATGACTTTGTTACTGTTGAGGGAATATCAGATTAATGATAATGGTTATGCCTAAATTTCTAATGGATCAAAGATAAATCCAGTTAGATTTTTTTTTTTAATGTACCACAGTACATCAGTCTCCCATTAATACAATATAACAATGGGTCATACATTCTTCTGTGTCAGTTTATATGGTGTTCAACCCAGACTGTGAACTGAACAATATATAAGACATCACCCACCTGCTGTTATAGATCTGACTTTCTTACCATAACAAACAGCACCGGTCATCAGAACACCCAGCTGGGCAGTAGAATAATTCTGAATACGTCTGCAGGTGCTTTCCAAAAAGGTTCACTCATATGAGGAGCTCAGGCTATTTAAAAATCTGGATTAACTATACCTGAAACCAGCAAACAAAAACTGTCCCCAGCTATGGCAAGGAAGGTCTGTATGATCCTCAGATCCATCTGCAAGAAAGCTCTACATGTTCCAACACTATTTAAATACTGAGAGTGCTATTTTTAGAGGATTTAATTTTTATCTGCATGTAACTTACTACTTAAGATTCTCCTCTCCTGTCCTAAAAATAGTAGATGATTTGAAATTTCCATTTATTTCAACTAAAAGTAAGACTAAATAAAAATTTTTGTTTTAGCAAATCTGTTTTATAATTCTACACGTGAAAATAGTCAGAGTAATTGATATACTGTATTATTTTCCTTTCAGTTTTCTTCTAAAATCTGACATTCAGAACCCTGCTTTATAACCCAGCTTTTTCCATACTTCACCACAAAAACACACTATGTGGCCTCATTTGTTTACAAGCATAGTCTTTCTTTCCTTTAAAATATATGGTGCAAACAGCTTTGTTGATGACTATGCTTCAATGTTGCTAACTAAAGTACGTCTCTCAAACAGAATTATCTGATGGCAAGCAGTGAGCCCTGACACAGTAAGAGAAGAGTATGAACTGCCAGCACTCTACCACTGTCCACCTAGAAAGCTCTACACAAGCCTCAAAAATCCATGAAATAGGATTATAAGTGGAGGTAAAACCTTCCTGAACTTTAATTTTGCTTTAAGGAATTGTACTATGTAATCCCATTGTGAGCGACTGATGTCTCAAGGCATTTTGGGGTGTATGTGTGCTGAGAAAAGGGGCAGGTCAGACCTTTACCCTGACAATGCAGTGCCCTGCCCTGTACACCCTCAGCCCCCTAGAGCCTGTATCCCAGCCCAACAGAGATGCCATTCACTGGCACTGTGGAGGCAATGCCCCAAACTCCACCTCTGGAGCCCCTAAACCAGCTCCCGAGTGGCCAAATGACTGGCAATCCCACCTGGGGAAAGGGCCCAGGAAGGCCAGGGGTATTTAAGGCCAAACATGAGGCCATCACACTCTCTAGGCCCCACCTCCTTAGGGAAGTTCTGTCTGAACACTGCTGGAACCTAGGGCTTGGTTACTCTATGTGAGCTGTAGCCTTTCTGTCTTTCCCTCCTTCTCCCTCTTCTAATTCCCTCTTCTTAGAATTTCTGAGTATTAAAATCAAACAGGCTTAGTGTTTGCTAAGTTCAACGGGCCGACTTGACACTTTGAGAAGAGTTCTATGCTGACTGAATGTTGCACTAAACCTTTTGCCCAAGTTCTTTGATTCTCTGAAGTTGCCAGTGAAGTTCTTTTTGTTGTTCTCACCTCTTGAGAATTATCTTTTCGGTATTTCTCCCATGCATGCAACTAGGGGTACATGAACAATCATAAGCCATTTAAAAACTTCACTGAGCGAGGCGGTTGGGGCCTTATACCCATTCATAGATTTATCTAATCTCATAGAAAAAGTCAGGTTTGTCCCTGCCATTGTTGGGTGGACAATTCTTTAAGACTCCTCATGTTTCAGTATGTATGGCCAGCATGTGTTTCTCCTCCTACTCTATGAAGGGGGGAAAAAAAAAGGCAATTCTGACTGTTTAGAGGACAATACCATCTTCCAGTCTTCTGTTTCTAAGGAAAGCAAGTAATATCTTTCAGTCCTATACAGATATCTCCGGCATTTTATCCTACCAGCCTTTCTCCCCACAAGATCCCACCCGAATACATATGACAATAAACGTATGCAGCATTCCAGGTGAAATCTAACCAGGAGACTCTACGGTGGCACAAAATCTTACCAAATTAAATTGAGAAATACTTCTTCTGAGATTTCATTTTCAGAGCTGCACTAGACTGGTCCTTGCAAATATCATCTCATCCAAAAAATGCAGTCAGATCCCTATCTAAACACTTTATAGGTGAGTAATAGGCAAGTTCACAGTTTATCATAGACATTTCTGTTAAAGGTCCTCCAGTACAAAATGTTGTATATTGCAATTTCATACAGTCATTCACTTCAACACAGTTGCCCAATGCTATATCATACTGGATGTCTTCCAACTTTGTATAAGCTACAGTTTTATGCCGATGTCATTTATGAGAAGAACAAAATATTTGGCCACAAAACCCGATGACTCGACTGACATGACATCTCACGTTATAATATTCCTCATTTTAGCACAAGCCTCTTTTTACCCTTAAACAATTTCCTTCTTAATCTTACATTTCTTGTCCTAGTCATCTCAGTGGCGCCACATGCAATATTCTTAAAATACAGACAAATAAAATTTACAGCATTGCTCCTAACAGCTAAATGTTACTCCTTCAGCAGATACAATTAAAAAGCACCACATGTGGCTAATAATCATTAGAGGTTAGTATCACCCACAAGAAGAAGATCCTTTGACTACTGAGGTGGGGACACCTGAATGCCCTGACTTGCTGAGATTATGATCATTCACTTTACAGGCTGGGTGGTGCAGATGACTAGCCTATACAGCATCACACAGTCAGCTAGAAAAGCCCAATAATGACATGGGCACAAGGTACCATCCAAGCTAATGCTTCAACTCTTATTTTCCCACAATTTTCAACATATTCAACAGCTATTGGAAAACTCAGAAGTATTTTTCAGTGTTTTTAACACTTTCCAGCCCAAATACTAAATGCAAAGGATGTCCAGACAACTAACCTAAGACAGCTGCTAATAATTATGAGCCAAAAGAGATTACTTAGCAAGTTTTCTATTTTTGGAAGAAATAGAAACACTTTACATAGTGAAAGCTGATACTGTGTTATCTTCACATGTATGCATAAGCATGGCAAGAAGACTTCAGCTGCAAATTAAAGTCTGACTTTCCAGACACAAATTATCTCTGCAAGCAGCAATTAACATACATAAAAAAGATATTTAATATCTGCTCTACACACGTTTATTATCCTCAGTCTCAGACCTTACACCTCTCTGTCTGCTCCCAAGCCCCGGACTCCTTGCTACTCTAATGACTCTTCAGCGTACCCATCAGCTTTTATGGTCACTGTTGCTTACAAAACAAATCTGCCCCTTCCCTGACAGGTGCCACTCATGCACTACTTGAGCTCTGCACAATCTTGCATGTACTTGTACATGCAATCCACACTGCATGTACTTCACCAGTGTGGTGCTGTCTCATTGCCTCTCCCTCCCATCTGACATGAATCTGAGTATGACTGGGATGGTAAGGCTAACAGTTAAAAAATTCCATGTTAGTCCAAATCAGCTTGCATCTGTAAAGACTAACAACAAACTCTATTCTATTATCTCCAGAGCAAACAATGAAAACTTGGGGGGGTGGGGGGAGGGAAGGGTGGCAGCAGGAGTGTAATTTGCCAGAGATCTCTAGATTACCCTTTCTCATATGGGGCAATTCTTTCCATAAACATGGGCCACTGACCCTCCTCAAAGAACAGAAAGAACATCTATCTAAACTAGAGAACAGCTGATACCTCCAGTTCAGACTGCATCTGGATGAAAAACAGGATTGTAAGGAAGAACATGGGTATAAAACGCACCTTGAAGAAGTACGCTTACATTCAAGGTGACTGTCCTCTAAAACAGAGCAATCCTATTCACATGCAGTCTGTTTTGGCTAGCTCAAACCCAGTTTACGATTACACAGTAGCTACCTGAGCCCTTCAGCAGATCTGAAGAAATAGCACATTGCTTCCAAAGGTGCAGCCAGACCTCTAAATGATTGCTCTGCAGATATCAAAGGTGAAAATATTCTTGAGCAAAGCCACAGGTACTGGCAGGAGTGCCTATGCACTGTACTCTAAGAGAGCCCCACCTTGAGATTCTGGAACACACCTTCAATTCACTTTGCAACATTTGACATAGAGAACTCATAGCACTTTTCTGTCCTCCAAAAAGGGAGGTCTTGGGGGGAAAACACCCAAGTAGCTTAAACTAGTGGTCCAAATAAAATGCTCACAAGTATGCCATGCAATCAGATGTAACTGAGTATGTATTTGGCTTGCTCTCAACAAGCAATGAATTAACATTGAAGGGAAAAGGTTGTTAGGGAATCCAAGGGTGTCTTCACAAAGAAAGAGAATACTCACTTCAGATGTCTTTCAGGGAATGCATTCACAAGCAATGCCAACAATCTCATCAGAACTACACACAAAGCCAAGGATAGCACTATAGACTATTAAGATGATAACTAAAAGAAATTGATCCTGGGTGGATTTTCAAGAGTGTGACAATTTTGATTCCATTCAACTTGAACAGTCTAGAGTAAAGGGCATACTAATTTTGTCTGGGACAGAATTTTCTTCTTAGTCACTGGTACAGTGCTGTGTTTTGGATTCAGCGTGAGAGCAATTTTGGTGGCACACTGATGGTTTAGTTGCTGCTGAGCAGTGCTTATCCCTAGCCAAGGACCTTTCAGTGTCCCATTCTCTGACAGTGAACATGTGCACAAGACAGTGAGAGGGAGCATGGCCAGGCCAGCTGATCTGAACAGGCCAAAGGGATGTTTCGTACCACAGGACATCATGTCCAGGATGTAAACTGAGGGGAGCTGGCCAGGAGGGGCTGACTGCTTCTGGGGGGTGGGCTGGGATTGATCAGCAGCTGGTGAGCAATTGTACTGTGCATCACTTGTTTCTCTTCGGTATGATACACCACTCTCTCATTTCAATTACAATTATTATTGTTATTATAATCTTTAGTAGTAATTTTTTAGTTTTGTTTCAATTATCAAACTGTTCTAATCTCAACTCATGAATTTTACTTTTAATTTTTTTCTAATTTTTCTACCTGGTGTAGGGGGATGGTATGAGTGGGTGAGGCTCTGTATGGTACTTAGTTGTTATTGTAGGTCTTTATCCCTTTGCTGTGCTTTAACCCCAGCTGGCAACTAAGATGGTACAAAAATTAAGAACCTAGTCCACATAAAATATATGAAGGTTTTAGAGTATCTTCTTCAATCTCTCTGAGATTTAAAGCTTGAGGTACATACTCTGAGCCGATGATCTGGCTGTAAAGTAGCAGGCTATAAAAGTAAAATCTTCCAATTTAAAGAACATTTCTAAGAAAATCTCAGATTCAAAAAAGACCCTAAAATCACCTATAGCTGAACAGGAGATATACCAGGTTCTCCCAGTGGAGTCAAGGAGGCCTCTCTTGGAGTAACTCCTCTCAGCCAAGGAGGGCCAAGAAGAATAAACCCAGAAAGCTGTACAGCACACACAACCTCTTGTCAAGTCCCTCTGCCACACTCTGCAGGGAAACATGCCTTCAGTACATGCCACCACAGAGAGCAGGGAGGTAATTTGAGTGTGCAGAAGTTAGGGCAATTTAACACCTGGCAGCTCTGACAACACACAAGTAACAGGATCACTATAAATTCAGCTCCTCAAGTATGACATTACCATGGATTTATAGACATTAAACACCTGAAATACTAAACTCCTACTGCCTACAAAGAGGAAAAAATTTAACTTATAAAATTTCCTTTTTTTTTTTTTTTTGTGGATTAGGATGACATTCACAGGGATTGGATGTACAGACTTGTCTAGGCACACTAGCCAGCTGAGCTAGGAGCCAAATGGTTTTGTGAACATTTACTATAATTAGCCATTCACAGAAGCAAGCTAATAAAAGAGCTGGCCATGCATATTCAAATTTTCATCTCATATATGTGATGAGATTTACTATGAGATTTACTGTGCTGCTCAAGTGTTAAGCACACCCACCACTGAAAGAGACATAAGACTACCTACTGTATCCTGTGTAATTGGAGAACCTGTCACATTTCTTTAACACATTTTTGAAAAAACAGTACATGCTGCAGAGTTTATAGAAAAGAATAATTTACATTTAATCTGTCCTTTTACTTGTAGTATTGGTTTTCAACTTTTCAAACCACCTGACATTAGCTGTAACATCAGCAATATTATTTCTCTTCTATTGTTTGAGAAATCAATTCAAAAGATGAAGCAACTTGCTGAAAGCTTGAGTCCACTGGCAGACAGGAACTTTCTGCCATTTACCAAATACACAACCTATATTCCAAATCCCAGGTTACATGTGCTGGTCAGTCCATACTTTTGAGTTCATCAGGCATGATTTGTCCAAGGTTTCCATTTCCAAACAGGTGGTATAGTCATTTACAGCAGCAGACATGCTAGAGCAAGCACTGTTACTGCTTTCCTCAAATCAGCACAGCACAACCAAGAACACTTTTTATGGTGACCACAATCTCCTCTTCCAAACGGAAATTTCTGTATTTGGGAGACCCAAAACAGCATTCCAAACATTCCAATGCTTAATTTTTCAGTTTTGCACCATGCTTTACTTTGTTCATTTTAAATGCTCCACTGCCTTGAGCTCTTCAGGAATTTTCATGCTGCCTGGATTCCTAGTTGTGACAGCTGCTTCTGAAAGTGAAAATCACCATATTTTCTCTAACGATGTTGCTTCCACAAGAAAACCGGAGATCCCTTAATATACTTCAAAAATTCATGTGAAGCTCTGCACCTTCTTATTTAGCATCTCCCTGTGAGCAGCTATCCAGAGTATTCAGTGTCACTGATTACACAAGGATTACTGTAGCACTTTCATTTTGATCTATACTTACAGCCAGTGCACAATCAAAAACAAAAAGACAATAAAATAAACCTTTGTGGAAATGTGAGGTGATATGCTAAAAGTGTTCTTTTCTAAAAATTAAGGCAATTATTACAAATAAAATATTTATTTATGGACATTCATTCAATCTTTAAGTTGTTTCAGATGTTTTAGAAGAAAAACAAAATTATCACCCATTTATTACTATGCAAGGTGAAGCACAGCAACTGCCAGCAAAGTGTCCAACATTACAAATCCTGGGGAGCAAAAGTACCAGGAACAGAATGTAGTACAGACTCTACTACCTTCATTATGTGGTGCAAGCTACAGGAAGGACAATGGTGGCAGGGAGAGAGAAAATCTATCAGAATGCAAGGTAGGGAAATAAAAAATAGTTACATAATATTTTTGGACTGCTCCTGATCGTAACGTATTTATAGCTCTAAATGTAAAACAGAAATTTGGATAGCATGATATGCAACCTTTTTCTACTACAAACAGTGAAAAGAACAGTAGAGTATGTTTTCCCTTCAGTTATAGAGACACATTAAGAACTTCATAATAGCAGTAGTAGCATAGTTATGAAATCACCTGTATGAGCTGAAAGTGGTGAATGAGGCCGAGGCAGAGCTGGAGACTGGCTACTGCCCATCAAACTCTTCCTGTTACTTGTTCTACAGCTGTGGGCAAAAAGAGAGGAAAGAAGATATTAGCATCAGAAATGCAGCATGTACCACATATGGACATTTTGAGATTCTGCTACTGAGTTCCTTGACTTCCCAGTTTGCTATTAAAAATCAGAGCTATTGTTGTTTTTGTAGGCATGTCCAGGAAGTATGCAGTCATAATGGATAATGGCAAAACCAGAAGTTTTCCAAGAAAATACACCATGGATACTTTCCTGGCTTGCATGTTTGCTGTTCTCTGCAATGACTGGCATTTCTCTGTAGAGTCATTTACAAAACACTCTTCTCTGACTACAGCTTATTTCTCTGCCATACATTTTTTATAAAATATAAAAATAATGTAAAACATACTCCAGTTTAAAATCACCATTCAATGACTAAACCTATTTCTGTTGTATGAACTGGAGCTTGAAATCAAATGCCACAGAGAGCAAGATTTATCATTCTGAGAATTATATAATAATTATAAATCTGATTATTGAGATAAATTTCACATCTGTGCCTTTTGTCAATGGAACAGATGATAACTAAGAAGATGAATACATTTTTTTTACTCATACATTTTTCATCCACAAAGCCACTAATTTCCCATACTGCAAGATCATTAAACAAGAAAGAAAATAAATTAACACATCTATTAAATTTGGGAAAGGAGATATTTTTCTTAAATACATCATACAGTTTTTATATATTTGTTGGCAGACGTAGTTTTCCTTTTCCCTAATTCTACTATGAAGAATATTTTCATAAACATAAATCCCCAACACTCCAAACATTTGTGAAGAAGGAAAATCTTATCCTGAACTAAGAGATTTAGCTGAGTACAAACTGAAGTGCATATGCTAATGTTTACAGCACTGCAATCAGAATTTTTCTGTAAAGGTTTAGAAAAACTCCAAACTACTAAAATGGGGAAAATTTATACACAAAAGCATTAAATTATCAAAGCAGATTCCAAGAGAAGCAGATTCAGATCTTATTTGTAGACGTCTAAAAAAATGAATTTTATAACATTATGACGCTCTCTCATTATGTAACAGCCAGAAAGCAAGACTAATTAGTCTTGATATGGTTAAATTGAATAAAGTGCAAAAGAACAGATGGAGTTCAATAGCGTAATGAAAAACAGATGCAGAATTACTCCAAAGTAATACATAAGACATGCAAAGTAAAGGAAAAAAAAAAGGGCAGAGGAAAAGTTGAGTATGAAATCAGTGTAGATGGTATCTGCAATATGCAAAAGAAGTCAAACACTAAGGTCACTCTCCCTTTGAAAAAGTCTTTGTGAAGCAGCAAGAGTGCCACCCCCAGATCTCTAATAGGTTAAGGTAAAGTCCATTTGCACACTGCACGAAGTTTTGCTATATTACTTATTACATGCAGTGATTTAAACCATAAGTCTGTAATTACTGCAGAACTTTTTTAAGAAAAGAATGCACAAAATTATTCCGAGTTTCACATGTAGACTACTGGAAAAGTCGAGCATATTTATACATTGCCATTTTTAAGCCAACCAGAAAGGAAGAACTTTTTAAATGTGAAAATACATACATATGTTTTCAGCAATCTGTCTAGATTAATTTCTACTTTTTCAATCACAAAACCTAACCAAATATTCCATATTCCATTAGACAACAAAGTTCTTATTGTTTCCCCCTTCTCTAAATTTTGTCCAGCTAAAGTGTCATTGAATTCCTCTCTTATTGAAGAAAGGTCCAAAATTTTCTGACTTCATGTAATGTCACCATATTTTTGCTAACTTTCCTCCCTTTATCTGCTCCTCTTGTTTTAAAAGCTTGAATAACTGTTTCTTTGCAATTTTCCAATCTAAAACAGAACCCAGGAAAAACTTCTGGTATTCATCAGACATTAATTAAATGACAAAGAGATTGCATCTATCCATGATGATGTGATGGCATCACTACCAACATCTGTGGTACAGGCTGGAGCTCAGAATACCCATTATGTGACTTGAAAGCAGTTTTGTATGGCTAAGTCTGGGATTTAAAGGACCACCACAACTTATGGCAAAAAAAAAGTAATACATTTGAAGCACAAAAATTTTAAATACTCTTCAGATTTTGCAACAAGCATGATTCCTTGCACTTACTTATCACTTGTCCTTACCTGCAGAAATTGAGACTTTTACCACTTTTGCCAGAATTTCCTACATAAATAAACAGATGACATGTATTCACTTTTACATTAATAATTAAACTTTACATTTCTCAGTAGAATGTGCACTGTCCTTCACAAATCACTATCAAAGACATCTAATTAAACTTATCTTTGGGGTTTTTTTCTGGAGGCTGCCCACTTTTAATACTCTGGAGAGTATGATGACATTACCCTCAATATTAAGATCTTACATAATGAGAAATCTTTCCCCCCTGCTTCCATTTCAAAAACATCTTTGCTACTTGCTCAGATGTGGCTGCAGAGAGAATCTATCTTCTGTCATACTCAAATGAAATGTTCTATTGAGCAATAAAAAATAAAAGATATTAAGTTTTCTCTATTTGCCTTATCTGTAAGGTAAGATGCTGCTCACTGCATGAAAGGACATGTCCATCCTACAGCTTTCACTGTAAGCTTTGTTTTTCAGTTGTGCTTCACAAAGATTTTTGAAACAATGTCATCCATCCTGTAAACACAATTCCCTCCCCAAAATAATGCTATTATAAAAGAGACATTTTCTGGATGAAAAGAAAATAAACTTCAGGGAACCTTGAAAGATGACCAGAACTCCACAAATGGGAAGCAGGATGCACAAAGGAAGTATCAAAGCATTACTTACTGAACTGTATTTAGCCTTGAAATAGCAATCTTCCTTATACAAAAGAATCTCAGAAGTTAAAACCATTCTGCAAACAAAATAGGTTTTTTTCTAGATCTCTGAACACACCAAATAACTTTCCCCTTCTATTGTTTTTGTTGAGAAGGATGAAGAGTTAAAAGAAAAGTTTTATAGAGAGGAATGCTTAGGAGAAGATTTTATAGAAATGAAAGCAATTTTTGATATATAAAATAGGTTTTTGCACAGGTAGCTGCTGAAGCAGCAGAGAGAGCAATGGTTGAGTTGGAAGGCTTAGAGCAATGGTTTAGTTGAATTAGAAAGTAGAAAGTCCAAAGGTTTGAGTGGTCTGCAAATAAGACATTGTTTCCACCAAGAAAAAGAGCATAGGCAGACAGAAAGATGCTATTTACAAAGATACAAGAAAATTCCACCGAAAAACAAGTTTTTAAAGTTTAACGTGTAACTACTAACTCAGGTGATTGGTTATTTACTAATATCATATGGTAATTTCAGCAGTTTTGATAGGTTATATGTAAATGTAAAGATTTTGTGTATGATGTTAATTGGTTATTATGTAATAAGATGCAAAGCAAAGAAAGAGATATAATGCTTTGTAACATGCATAGAATCGGACTTCAGGACACACAGCTCGCCTTTGGCCAGCAGCCATTGGCATTACCCACGACCCACAACCCCTGATGCAATAAACAGCATTATATGAAGAGATGTCTGGAGTCCCCATCTCTCTGTCCGGCTCTTACAGTTTTCATAAAACTATTCTTCTCCCGTTCAAATCTGGTAAAATAAACCAACGGATAAGAGGTAGCCCTGAAATAAAGCTTCTTTGTCTGCAGTAAAGTTATAGTCATGAAGGAACACACTATAGGGATTGTAACTTACTGAAACATAAACCTTGGTAAACCACAGAGCACTAACCCTCAAAATGCAATTCTCTAAGCCTTGAATTTCATGCTGTGATCAGGTTACATGCCAAGAAGAGACTAGCAAGCCAGGCAGCAGGTAAGATGCAAGCTTAGAACACTTTAAAAACAAAAAAAACTTTTCACAAAATGAAAAAGAGCACAGGGGAAGGCAGAAAAAAAAAATCAGTCACATTGAACAATAACTAAACTTAGAGGAGTGCAGAAAACTTGAACAGAACAGAAAGTTTACATTTGCTGCCCTTTGCCTTCTTCTCTGCCCCACAAATACCTTTCCTGGCCCTTATTCATCCTGGGTGACTACTCATCTGGAAGTCATCGATCTTACATTGGACAAATGGCACTGCTCCTCATTTTAGCATCCAATTCATAATTTCCAATTTGTTTCCCAAATCCACACCCCCTGCCCCCTCCCACCCCCAGACAGGTTCTGTCATATCTCCCCTGCTATCTGTCACTGACATTCCTGTTCACTCACTCTTCTCCCCTTATTCTGACTTCTCACGATGTCTCACTGTTGGGGGAATGCCTCCTTCACTCCAGATCCATCGTTACCAAGGCACTAACTCCAAGTCACTTCTCCAGCTGCTACAGACAATCAATGATTCTGATGAGAAGCACTCATGATAAAACAAACAGAAGACAGTACATATAAAGTGCTTTTGCTGAAATTCTATTGTAACAAAGCCAGGGTGAACTGCAGCTGCTGAAATATGCAATCCAGTTACATAAAGCTTGATTACTTTGATCCTTAAATAGCCGTAATTTTTCCCATATCAGGCAAAAGCTATCTGGGTAGAAATGAGGGGAATTGTTAGACTGAAATCAGCAAAGTACAAGACTCGTGTACTACTCAAGTATGGCTGTTAAAAAAGAGCTATATTCCACAATCTCCTAGAAACATTAAACAGAATAAAAAGCTGAAGCAGAAATGCAGTGCTTTTAGGACAGACAGTGCTCCATCCAGAGCTGAATTGAAGGTTTCCCAGTACAGTAATCAAGAAATGGCAAGAGTTGCAAAAGATATGCACTGACATGGAAATTTCTGCCTCTTAATGAGGGCTAATAGATTAACAGATTACTGGCAGTGAAAGTTAATCACTTTGATTTATTAAAAAAAAGTAGGGGAAGTGGGATATTTTGTCAGAGATTACCACTTGCCAGGCTTTTCATGGGAAATATGGCATCAGCCTTTATAACTTATAATTATTTCATTTCACCATCCTCAATTATTAATTTTTACACTTGTAATGAAGATGGATTTGGACTGTAAGCGACAGTTCATCACCTCTCACAGGCTATGCTGAGTACAGCCACAGGCTATGCTGAGTACAGCATTACTCCACACCATCTTAATTCTTTTATTAGTATAATATATAGCGGTTTAGTTGGAAGCAAAGATCAAAGTGGTATTTCTCCCATTCTAAGAAGAGGCTGCAACAAAGGGTTTTAGATGGCAATACAAGCACAAAGAAATGAAGTTACTGCCATACCCAAAATGTGAAGCCTAACCATGTACACATCAGACACTAAAAATGCAAGACCAGTCCTCCTCTAAAGGCTCTAGGGATAGAAAAGGTGGTTATAATTTATCTGGTGTTAAAATTGCATAGTTGAAAAAGTACCCCAGCAGAAACATGCTGTCCCTAGCAAGACTTCAGATGTTGTGACTTTGGTCGTACAGGAAAGTTAAATTTCAGTTCTATTTCAGTTAAATATAACTTGTTATGAAAGTAACTAAGGTATGACTTCATAGTTACTATCTTCAGCAACACCAACACTGAAGAATCAATGAACAGTGCACACACACCACTTACAAAACCCCAGAACATCTGAAGTGAGGAATTTAGTATGGTTTGTCTTGGCTATTTTGTCTGGTTGGTTTGGTTTAATGCCTTCTGCATTAAAAAGCAATTCAGTGCTCCAGAACCCAGAAAAGTTCTGTGGGATATTAACTGTAACAAATGCAAAAACCAGCTGCACTGAAGAGACGCTGAACATTGATACTTCAAGCAGCGCCCTTGTCAAAAGTAGCCTTTAAGCTTGTATTTGATGAAGCATCTCCAGACCTAGAAAGTCAAAGTAACACACAGCCCACACTTAGCGTCAGTTCACACTTAGATTGCTTTCTGCAAGGAAACAAATTGGTCTAGGATGTTCCTCACTCAATACCGCAGAATTAGAGTTACACTGGGACAATCAACAGACTCCATCCAGAAGTAATTGTTGCTATCCTGTTCTAATTTACAGCTAGGAAAGACTAAAGAGTAAGGAAGCAAAGGTTTACAATTTAGAGAGGTATCTTCTATCTCTCTGAGTTAAATTTTCAAGGTGACACAATAATTGAGAGAAGTGCGCAAACTATCTGAAAGCAAGTAAAATACAGCAGCAATACCACACAAAATTTTCATTTTGTTTTTTTAAAAGCTGTCATTATTTCACATTCTTATCACTTTATTATCATTTAGAAGTATTTTCCAATATATTTTACTGAGACTATATGTCTGCATATGCACTCTCCAAATCTGGTATGTGTAAACAGATGTGTATATAAGCATATACATATACACATTCATATTTACATGCATAAAATATATGCATATACTTATATAAATATATATATCTAACATCCTACCTTCACAACACTGCACATTCAGTCAAATGTTCAACTTACTATATATCCCCTCTCTGTGAGGAAATATTATATGAATCTGTAACAGGCTGGGAAAAATAGCCTATTGGGATTTAAATTTTAAGTGTTATAATGTAGGGAGGGATTCAGATTTTCCTCTTTTGTATGTAAGGTTTAGTCAACTTAAGTAAGGCAAGCTTTACTGTAAAGAAACGAGTGCTGTCAAAACATAATAAACATGGCACACCAAGATGAGGTATGCAGCTGCTTGCAGCCCCAGTTTGGTGGTCTGTCTCAAACCTCTGCAACACTACATTGAGTGCTGCGGCTTTGGCTATTGGCCAGGTAAACATGGGCAGTAAGGTCCCTCCCCTCCAAGTACTGAAAACGTGTGTGCAATACCCTTCTCCCTACCAATAGTACCAACTACCAGCATGGCACCATACCATCAGAACTTCACCTCTCCTCAATTATGCATAAGAAGAGACTTCAGCCTTTTTCTTCATATTTCTAAAAAATTAAAATCTACAGGGAAAATAAAGCATAAAATGCAGTCAATTATATCACCCTTTCCATGGTCTGCCTAAAGGATTCAAACACATGCAAAGACAGCACCACTGTAAAAACAGACACCAGGAAAAATCACAGAATTGCAAAAATATCTGCCGAATCTCTAATGTTCAGGCCTGAGGAAGACTGACACAACAATGTTTTACACTGTAGAAGGCTTCTCAATCGCCTTTAACCCAGAGTATCACTATAAAATTAAGGAAGTAATTATGCCTTCTCAACTGAACTTGCTAGTTGGAGGTGTTCAGTGTATTCAGCTCCAGTGACTGTTCTCCCTTTTACTCTAATCAATTCTGATCCATAATTTTTCTTCTTCTCTCACAGGAGAATAATCAATAGCTACAAGAAAACAGAATTTCTTCTATGGAATTAAAGTGGCATACTTCTATCTGTCCTGAACCTTCCTAAACCCACTGATTCATATTTAACTCACATAATTAAATATCTATCTCTACAGAATTAAAAAAAGAGTTTTAAGCTAACTACTAACTCCATAGTTGTACAATATTCATAAAATAGCTGCACAAAAGTTAAAGTCAGTACTATAACCAAAGTGATTATGCAGCGTATGCATGCAAAAAGAATGCTCAGGATCACAAACCACCGGGGCACTGAGCAATTCTGCTTTATTATACATAAAATTACATTTTTGCATCTTTACATCAAACAATACACTGAGAACATGACAACTGGATCCTTTAAATCCCACTGCTTCTTGAATTTATAGTTTATTTTGTATTCTAAGAAGGGAAATAAACCAGGTTTATTTGAGAAATGTAACTAAATTCCTTGATACATACATGTTATTCATTCAAAACAGAAGAGTAATTAGAAAGCTAGCACCAAATGTAGAGGGAAAACATGCAGGGCTGGCCCAAATTACTGCTAAGTATGATTATCTGCATGCTACATAATTCAGAACATGCCAAAAAAATACCCCAAACAAACAAAAAAAACAAACACTGAAAAAGAAACAACAGACATCCAAAACAAACAAACAAACAAAAAAGCCTAACTTAAAAAAGCCAAAATCAGTAGCGACCGTGAAGGGTTTCTAATATATAACAAGCCCTACTTAAAAAACAAACAAAAAAAAAAAGTCATACATCACACCTATTAAGATCACAGAATCACTAGTTTGGAGGCGTTAACCAAGTTGCCTTGACTTGAGTAGTTAATAATCATGCAGACACTGTTTGCAATAGACAGGAAATAACCTACTTACCAGAGGGCATGCCAATCCAGGCTGCAGGCAGGAGGTCCAGAAAAGAGGCCTCCTTGTGCTTTTGGGCCATCCCTTATCACTCCATATTCTGACTACAATCTCCTGTGCACCTCTTGTGCTTACAGAATGCAGTCAGACATTTCCTACCAAGCTGCCAGGCTTGGGGGCAGGATGTTTCCCACTGACCCACTGCTGACTGCTAACAGCCTGGGAGAAACTGGGGGAGGAGACGGAGGTGAGTCAGGATCTAGTACGCCACCTCCTTTGGAGCCACCACTTCACCTCAAGCTGGCATGCTGACAGCAAGGCTGTAGCACAGACACTGTCACCGGCAATGCTTGCCACTGGCTTTGTCCCTTTGTTCAGGAGCTAGGCTGGAGCCCTGTTGCTGCTGCTCACAACACAAGCAAGTCAGACTCAAACAAGGGACACCTCAGCTGAGGGCCCACCTCCTTACCCTTCCGTCCCCACAGTGGGGAATAACAGCCTTTTCTACAGTTACATGGAACAAAGCAGTCAATATACTGGTAAATTTTACCCAGTCAGTCCCTTCAAAAAATAACCCCCAAAAAACCCGATAAATAAACAGGTCCTGTTCCAGCCATATTTCCTTTGAACAGCATCCATCCAGACTCAAGGACTAAGCACAGCCAATTCCCCAGGACATTTCAGTACTGCCAGGGAGCCAAGCACATATCCTGGGTTTTCTGTAACTCCGGTTGAAACTGAGGCCAGCAGAGTTCAGAATTTAGATAAAACATGTGAGTGTCTCCAGATTACAGACCAAAGACCTGTTTGTCCAGTTACCTACCACAGTGAAACCCTGTTCACCTTCTCTCCAGCCTTCTCATTCTGTTTTTCCCTTAGACCTATCTCCTCTTGAGCTTCTTTGCTTCTTTGTTGCTCAGAGCACCAATGTTCCTAACTTATCATGTACCTAGGAATCAGCAGGTCAGGATGTTAAGTCATACAGGCCTCTTCATAGCAGTGAGCACATTCCCCAAACAGCATGGAGAAGAACTTTAAGGAGTGCTTCTCATGGCTAAAAGTGTCTGCATGGCATCAGTACTAAAAAAAGGCCCAGTGGGTTAAAGCCTGTTATGTTTTGAAATTAGGTAGCTACATGCAACCAGCCTAAAAAAGCCTATTTCCTTTGTAGATGTCTAAGAGGCACTGCAAAAATGACTAATCCATTTCCAGTTGGGGGAAGAAAACAAGAAACTATTTGGTTTGCCTTACTTTTTGCTATGGAAGTTGTGCTTCATTTTCCTTTCAACCTCCTCTATTTGCTGCTACCAATTAAAAAAATTTATGTTGTCAACACTACTTTCACATAATCAGAATTGTACTAAAGCAGAAATCTACACAGCACCCTTTATCACGAGACCGTCTGCTTTGCACTGTGCTCCAGAGAGTTGCCCCAGGAGAAAAACCACTAAGAGACAAAGTCCTAGGAATATTTTTCCTACATTATTTTACAGTATTTTAGGACAGTTTTAATATTTTTTCTCTTTGTTTTCCACACCCCTCCCCTACCTTTTCTTCTCCTAAGAGTCACAGAATTAAAATAATCACATCCATAAATTCAAAGGTTGGAGATTGGGAGCTGCTTGAAGGACACAGATTTTACACAGTTTTATGTTCTAATTCAGTAGCTCTCTTCTGGTTTAACCCATAATTATAATTACACTTGACTCCTTTCTCCCCTAATTAAGTAGAAACAATTCATTTTCACTCGTAAGAGCAGACAGGACAGGACTGCTTCTTTCCTTCTTTGATAAATCTAGTAGCTCTCATTTTCTCAAAACTATGAGGCTGCATACAACAGATTAAATCCAGGCTGCAGATTAAATCCTGTCTTCAAACCTTTAGCAAATACTACCAAAAACTTAATAAATTATCAGGTAAGACAATGTCAGAGCAATGCACCTGGCAGAAGGAAAACTATACAGTAGATCAAACACAGTAGCAGAGGAGTGTGAACTCTTTTATTATCACACCTAGCAGGATAAGAGTCTTGAATTTTTTTATTCCTACTTGCACAGGCTTCCCACTCGGGCAAGGAGAAAAACAAAGAAGGGAAAAGCATTTAAGGAGGACAGTTCCTAGAAGACACATGCTCCTAACCAAGAACATACAGTTAACTTTTAATCTCTTGAGAACTAGAACTGGGGATACATATCTACAGGTTGGAAAGCATTAGAGTGATGAAGCACAGCTGCCTATTGAGCATTTGACATGTGAGGGAAATAAGGTTCATCCTTTCAGCAGCATTGTTGCACTAATTGCTGTGGTTTATCTTCTTTCTTCATGCAAATACAAGACTTGCCAAAAATCTGCAATAAATACCTGATTTTAAATAAAGCTATGTAAATTTGCATCTTTTCTTTAAGGGAATCAATGCAAATAACAGGAAAAGTGGTTCCATTCCTTTTCCCTTCTCAGGTTTTAAAAACACAAGCAGCAATACTATATAACTGAAGTGTCATACTCTCTATACAGGAAATATAAACACTTTGCAATTAATATTCTGTCCTGCCTTTTGTATGGACATCAGTAGTCAGTAATACTTAAGCAGTTAATGCATTGGACTTGAAGCAAAAAAGAAAAAAAACTTTTAAAAAATTAAAATAATTATTTAGGGCAAAATATGGGTGTTTGAAAACTATGTCCTTTACTGGTTAGGAGATTGAGTATGAACAATAAGTGGAAGGCATTCAACCTCAAAACTACATCTGTTCCCACAAGACCTCTGGCATCACCATCAGTGTCCCACATTTGAGCGTGCACCCATTGACTGCAGCTCAGAAATTCAGTTTGCAAACAAAAGACCCTCCTCTATTTACTGAGACCCACATTCTCCTTCCCTCCCACTGACAGCTAACCAAAAGTTCTTTAATTAAATCATAATTAAGCATCTAGAAGCATTTTTTCCCAGAGGAAGGTGAAAAAAAAATCCATTCACTGTTCCCATTCAACAGTTTGTCTCTGTCAAGCCTGTGTCAGAGGGCATCAATTAATGCCAGCTACGGCAGCTTTCATGAAGGGGGTGCTTGTACTGCAGGAACCGTATGTCTGCAAAGTTACGCTAAAAAAATAAGTGACCAAGCACTCCAGAGTCATAAGGTTAAGACACCACTACACATTCACCTGCAGCCAGCAAGGTGGCATTCCCCACCACTCATATGGAGCCGTAACAAATTAAAGTCTGTTTGGGAGTTTCTGAACACAGTTAAACCCCTTTAGTAGCAAAACAATAAATAATGGTTATAAATATGGGTATGTCCACTCTATTTTTTTCCCAGATTACAACTGGACTTATGTAACAGACATAACTACTGATCACTACATTTTATCTAACAAAGCCTGATGACACATTTAATAGAAAATGCAATTGTGTACTAAGAAAGCTGTCTCAGCAAGAATAACTTGATACTAGCTACAGCTCAAATTATCATCCCTGTATAAAACCCAGGACTCAGACTAAGTCTGGGAGCAAACTTCAACTCGACGTGGCAATATAGCTACTGAGGTAGGCAACCAATTACACACACAGATCATCCATCACAGTGCGTAGTCACAGTGAGATAATTGGAAACATCTGAAAAAAATCTCTAATGAAGCAATTTAAACATCTCCAGGCATAGTCATGAGTGGGGATGACAACACAAGGTCTCTGACATCCCCTCCCTATTTTTTTTTTTTTTTTAATGGTAGTGCTTAATCATCAAGCACCACACAAGCCCAGGAAGATCAGATGATTTATGTATTTCAGTGTGCTGCCACAGACCTGAACAATATACACATGCACATTTATACTATTAAAAATAGTGTGGCAAGGTATTGAAAAAAGGTTTCAGTGGCGTATACTTCATGTTTTAAGTGACTAGATTAGACACTGACTGTGAGGTCAAAAACAAATTATCTGCAAATAAAGTACTGATAAAGCATTCATTTTATGTCATCAAACATACCTCCCTTCTGACATGCTGTGCCATTTTAATAATCCAAGTCTCTGAATCACTGACACTGTTCAATTTTAGAATCCCTTTAGCCTAAGATAGGTTTTCTGCAGACCAAAACGTAGTGCTGGGTTATGACCTTTCATATATGCTCTGAGAGAAAATTAACTACCCAGGGAAAGGGAATCCTTCTCTACAGTTATATACTTCAAGTTCCCTCCCACAGCTGGTGACCCAGCACAACAAGAACACAATAGGACTTTAAATTTATCCACCTGGTAATGCCTAATGAAAGCCCAGTGAGTGAAACTGGAAAATCAGTAGCATCATCCTAGCAAAAAATCCCAGTACAAGTTCAACACAAGAAGCTTCAAGCAGAGTGAAGCCTATCAACATGAATGAATCTAACCCACAAAATCTATTTATAGTAGTCTTAAAAAACATTTCTTACTGTGAGTAAAGTTTTACAGAAAAACTGAATTTCTAGAATCAAGTGCATTTGATTTCTCATTTACATCTGTCCTGATCACTTCAATGCTCAGTAACACCTTATTCTCCCACAAAAATCCAAGAACACAAAGACAAAAAAAAAGGCAGAATTAACTTGTATACTTTCTATACTAGACTTTAATCTATACAGCAATACTAAAATACAGAGAAAAGGCTAAGACCATCTTAAACACATTAGAGAGTATATAAGCAACTTACAAAAACAACTTTCGCATGTACTTTGCCCTGTAAAAACACCCATACTGGTAAGGGACTATTTTACCACCAAAGCAATGTACTAATTGCTCATAAATAGAAGTAGGTCACAGAAGACTCATGAAAGCAAATGCCAGTGACTCAGTGTGGAAGGAAGAAGGAAGAAAATGAAGCAAGGATATGATTTATAGTGTGTAAATAGGCATGAGCTAATAGTGTGAAGATGAACAATTTCACAATGAAGATTTGTTTCATTCACCCTGATGTGTCAAGAACGAAGTATCGAATAAAATGACTAGTAAAGCAACATCCACTGTAGAGACAAAAAAAGCAAGCAGTAGTAATTACCGTAAACATTCTAATTTTGAAAACCGTCCATCAGTTAAGCGTCCATAGTCACAACAGCCCACAGCCCATGTGATATAAGCACTTAGTGCCAGATCTGGCAGTGCTATTGGCAGTAACGAGAAACACCTGAGATGCTGCAGGAAATACAACACAGTTAACATCTGTTTTTAAACTTAACTGATTAAACAGTATCTGCTCCAATGCAAACAGAACTGCTGACAAACTTAAAAGAGAGGAAATCAAAGTGAGTGCACTGCTGTCAAGTCTTAAATTATATAACGTAGTGCGTCCAGTCTTCAAGTTCCATCTTCCAGATTCATACAGTGACTCAAACAGTCCAAGTTTTAAGTGTATGAGGGTAGAAGTTTATTATTGTTGGGTTCAGTTTTTTGCTTTGTGGTTTCACAGCTTTTATTGGAAGTTCATGTTTCAAGCCCTGTTTTGGCAATGGAAAGAGTTAAGATGAACAGTAAGTATCTAAAAACAGAGAAAATTAACTTCTGCTAAACTTCACACAGCAGTAATGAATTCCAAATAAAAACAAACACTGGCTTGGATGCATATGAACAGTGCAATCCAGTGTACAATCTTTCTTCTCTACACAATCTTTTCAAGATTTTTGGAAATTTTAAAAATTCCAAAATCTCTCAAGATTTCATAATCCTGCAGGAACAGATATGTATCGGCTTTTAAACCTCTACTAGAATTCCACACTGAAGCAGCAATGTCTGGGGCAGCAGAAAAATGACAGTGGAAGAAGTAAATTGGAAAGGGAATTTGTCTCAAAGTTGTCAATGAGGAGAGCTGAAATCCTCCCACAAAAGATGATTTTACATTAACTCTTGCTGCTCATAACAGTTCATTACACAAAAGCCGTTAACCTGAACAATAACCATGAAACTTACATGAAAAACCTGGGGAAAAAAAAAAAATCACATATGTTTCAATAGGTACATCAGAAAAGTAAAAATGGGATCCATGATGAGCAAATTTCTCCCTTTCCTCAACTGTAACTAGAAGTACCACTACATCACGTCACATTTCACAAATTCTCTAATACATATTACTATGCTAACAAGTAACTCTTACTTGGACAAGCTAAAATCAAGAGTTTCAATACATTCTGCACTGCCATAAGGTTAGTGTCTTCATTACTACTCTGAGATTCACATCCATGATTCCGCCACAGAAAGTGGTCTTTCAGACTACCTGTCATCTTAAGCAGCATGGTTGAAGAGAAGAAAATTGAACCTACAGTTTAAGATAAATTCACTAGTTTTCAGGAATACCCTGTTCCACCAAAAATAACTTCCACACACTGTTGATTTGACATAATGGAGACAGGTTCAAGCAGAACTACAACACCTGGCATTCTGTGAACTCCTAACCCTCTCAGTAGTAAGGAAGAATGCACTGAGAGCTTGAACATTGATTTTTCATTTCCTGTTTTTTGTAAAACAGAAGCCCCGAACCTCTAATTTGGTTCAGTGGTTTAATCGTTAAGTGGTTTAAAATGTTAGATTTTCTATTAGCATAAGCTCTAGCTCAGCTTTTCAAATAATCATTACAAATTACCTCAAACTACATTCAGCTTGAAAACCAAATGTAGGTATACCTCTGAAAGACAAATTAGTGTTAGCAAAACCTATTAAATGTCTTTAATACAAAGGAATTGAGACATTTGTTGGTACTATCCTTTCTTCAAATCATAACCACAAAAATTACCACTTTCAACATACAAATTTAATGAAAAAGCATAAATGACTCAATTTTAACATAATCATATACTTCTTAATCATTTCCCTTCTATAAATCCATAATTAAAAATAAAATCAAAATGTTTCTTCAATCTTTCAAAACTTCTAGAATGTCTGTGCAGGTAGGTAATGGTGGCATACAGGTTCAGGAGGGCTGGACAACTAGTTGGATGTACATACGGGTGTGTAACCAATTAAAAAGTAACTGGCTGTTTTCTCTACCCAGCTTACAAAGTTCTGACTTGTTTTTATGGGGATATATAATCTCTTGCCTCACTGTGACTAGCATAAATTTAGCTGATACAGGAATACAATGACAATGAAATATTAAAAAATGACCAGTAAAAACCAACAAACCCAAGGTTATACCTGGTAAACTCATATGCAGCAATTTGGTGAAAAACAAATGCAATCTCATAATCTCTTCCATCCAAAGTGCTTCATTAGGTTCCACACAACCATGGAAAGTATTTAAGTGATGCAGATTCTTTTTTTCCTTCATATTTTACAGAGAAATATCGTATCTCACGCTCCTAATTTTTCTTTACTGTTTCTTTTTTTTTTTTCCAAGAAAGAAACCCAAACACTGGAATACCAGCCTCACACCTATTTAACATAGGACAGGTACACTAACATTCCGCAAAAATCTGCTAAACTCCCAAAGTTTCTTTAAGACTGAAGCTTGACTAACATTGCACTACTGATAGTTCTGTATTCGACATTACATCTTAGCCACTGAAGTATTTCCCACTCAGAGCTCTAAAAAGAAGTTATAGCAATAACAATACCAGAAAATAATATTCTGTTTTTAAATTCTGACTATTCAGTATGTTATACCAGCCATATTTTTGAAATAATGTAGTCACTCTCTCCAAAGGGCAAATTCTCATCTTCCTATTCACTAATGTCTCCCAGCACAC
Source organism: Bombycilla garrulus (assembly GCA_013400315.1). Taxonomy (NCBI): domain Eukaryota; kingdom Metazoa; phylum Chordata; class Aves; order Passeriformes; family Bombycillidae; genus Bombycilla; species Bombycilla garrulus. The sequence goes on from VXBU01008527.1 coordinate 26,589, forward strand.
TTTACCACAAGTAGAAAAGCAGAAACATGTCATTCACCAATGCTGGAGACAGGAATAAAAAACTACATGTCACATTCTTTACAAGTTTAGCTGTAATAGTCCAAATGCCTGCAGCCATACCACCCTGTGCTGCAATTTTTTCACATCTAGGGCTGTGCAGCAGTGGGCTAACTAGCTGCTGCAGGAAATGATGATCACCTCTGAGTCAGAGCTAAGTACACACCCCAGCAAGGTGCTGCAGGACACAGTGCTGTTTTGCAGATGAATCAGGGCTGCCAACCACATGAGATCATTAGAGATCATTGCTTTGAATAAACGCAAATGCAGTGAAGCACATACTAGTGCAGAAACTTACTGAACATTCTGAAACCAAATCAAGTGAATGTGTGTTCTTCAGTCCTGGGTTGCTCTTCAGGATCTCAACAAGCTAATTAAAGTAAAAGTACTATTACAGACAGCGTATCTGTGTTAAGCAACCCCTGATTACCTTAAACATTTCACAGCCAATGCTTAATTTAAAACCAACAATGTCATTTGATGGAATAAAAAAAAAAATAAAACCAAAAAAAACCAAAACCAAAACCAACAAACACCAAAACCACACACACAACAACCTTTCCAAACTAATAAGTCTGTATACACACTACATATGTACAATTCACTAATCAACAGAACTTAGCAGCTCTGACAATAAACTGATAGGAGGATGATTTCAGATCCAAGTTCGCATTACATACCTATCAAATCACAGGCCCAGTATGAAACGTAGGTAAATTATTATACTGATAATCTCGTTAAAAGGTTATCACCATTGAGGATGCAAAGAGAAGCATGTAAGTACACACCATTTGTTAAGGTGAACAAGTGGTTTCTGGCCACATTAAAGATTAGAAGTCAATTTTTCCTATTAAAGCAACTAAATCGCACCCTCACAATACAGACTATTAAAAAAAATTTAAAAAAAGTACTCAGTACTCAGTTCAATATGGCCATTTTATAAATTCAGTATGCTGGAAGAAGAGAAAGAAAGAAACCCCAATAAGCCATAAGCATAGAGACTACTGCCTTACAGTGCAACATGAAGATACCTTCCAGCTTAATTCAAACACATTAAATCAATAGAAATTAATCATGTATTATGCTTGAAATCATACATGCTTGAAAACCTTGGTAGCCACTAAATTCACCAAGTAATTAACACTACTGCACATTTTCTACTCCAGAGTTAACACGCAGGAAATGTATGCAGTTTTGTTTTCTACACATCTTCTCTTCTATAAGGACATAAGAAAACAGAAAACTGTAGATGGTCCTATGTATGTCCCTACAGCCATGTGATTATTACTCACAGCCAAAAAATTCAATTATGCTACTACAGGTAGAAATAATGGCGCTTTTTTGGTGAAAAAGTCTTTGGAATAAATGGTAACAGGCTGAAGATGCTTCTACTCAAAACTTTATCTAAAAACAATGACAGGATTCTTTTCTTTGTTCTTCAACACTGTACAATGATTTCAGATTGTAGCTTTCCTCCTTCAGGCTGCAATGGAGTGAACATGAAGAAACTCAGAAAAAAAAGAACACTACAAGAAAATTATTTTGAGAGAAGATCTGTCATAACTGAGGAAAACCACTTGGGTCCCTCACACAACCGAGCCCAGTGGAAAGAAGCATTATTTCTTATATATGCCGTTTTGCTGCAGAACTCCATTGCTCTCCACATCACAGGAACACAACTAAAAACTCCACTCCAAAGAGCTTATGCAAGCTCAAAAACTCAGCCTCAACACACAGACAAGACAAACATCTCTAACAGGTTAGAATAGGGTGTGCATGAGGTAAGGTGTGTGCTACAATTTTTGGCCATCAGGAAGAGCAATCACCTCACTACTCATCCGGCCCATTAGTCCATTAGCTAATTTAAGGTTTCTATTTGCATCACAGCAGAGGGATGCCTTAAGAAGTAATGTTCATAAAGCATAAAACCATCATTTCTGCAGCCTTTGTTTTTGTTTGGAAAACATCTCAGGTTTTACAAACACCACAGAGGGTTTGAGAAAAAGGAAAAAATGTAATACTGGTCAAAAAACTACTTCAGTACCTCACAGTTGCAGCCAAGTCACAAAGACAGGAACAAATTCACCTTCTACATGAGTTTCCTCTGATCTTTACGTTTTTTATGAGGCAACAGTAGCTCTTGCTTTTGACAGGACGTGGAAGAATACATTGCCTAATAAAGATAGAAGCTAGTAAACTAATAGGAGGTGTTATAAAAAAAAAAGACAATTAAAAAGCAAACACCTTAAAAACAAAAAAATCTGATACTGACCATGTCTTATCCAAAGAACATGAAACACCACATTCCCTCCAAATCATATTGTAATGAATTGTCTTTTAACTATTTGGACTTCAAATCCTATACTCACTTGTCTTCACTTATCTTGAATATGTGTATTGATAATATTTGCTACCTTTGCCCTAAGGATGGTTAATGTAAAGTGAAATCATCAACTTAAGGCTTATGAGTTTCATATTTATAGAATCTTGGTATCTACAGAGAAGTGGTTTTATAAAATAATACAGATTTTGTAGGAAAATAACCCAACAACACAAACTGTTCAGGTGAAATATCTATAAATGTATGAAAACTATGTCTCTATCTTTGCTTTTGGTTACGCAGCATTATGTGCCTCCTTGCTGGGACTTCAAAGAGGCCACTATGTAATGCAGAACAATGAACCAGTTCTCATACTCTAATCCTTCCTCTAACATTAAAAGTTTAACTAGAAAATGGGGAGTTTTCATATAAATTGAGCAACACACCTTCATAATTCTTTATCTCCTGTTACACGGAAGTTTAATATGCCTACTTAAATGTGAATAGCAACACTATTGTGTAAATTAAAAAAATGCTTAAAGTGTAACTTCAAATCATCTGAAGCTTGGCAGATACTCTTATTCTATAGGCATATGCTACCCCTATATCAAAACAATGTTCAGCAACAAGTCATTGTATTAGGATGCTGGATTTCTAATATGCACTGGGTGTTCCTGTTCATACTGCATGTGCTTTACTTCATTTATGCATCTGTTTTTTACAATGATCTGTCTGATGTACCTACAAGATGAACCTGGGAGCAAGTCTACAAATAACTTATAAGTCTCCACTAACGACCAGTTGAACACTTTTGCCTCCTGCTGCAGTACAGTCTCCAAACAACACCCCAGGAAGACACATTTCTTCATACAACTCCCACACCTTCCAACTTTTCAGACAGTCTGTCACACACCTAGCAGAGAAAAGCAGCACACAACTTCCCCCTCCAAGTCCTTATACACATCTCACACTCCCCATAGGTACCTGTGCCAAGCACTCCCACCACATGAAGAGGCCAGACCACACTGTCAGCTCCTTAGCCAGCTTCATGGGGCAGGTGTTTTTTAGAAAACACAACAATATTGTTCCCTCAGTATGACTTGAATGGAAAATTAATTTTTCCATACCAACTGAGGCAGAAAACGCCAACAGTCCTTTGGAACTCTCTTTACATTGTTTCCTTCTATTAATATCCATGTGGTGACTCTTGTACTGGATCTAGGCAGTCACAGTCACAAAGAACATACTGAACACTTTCAGCATTTATGAAGAGACGGGCCCAATATCCCTTGAGGTTATTACTGAGGTTAGTGTGAAAGACAATAGGATCAACAATAAATTAGTAGTGATAAAGCACAGCTCACTTAAGAAACAAAGAAACAGAAGAAAGTTGTCCTGAGCAGTGTTAAATCTGTCAGGTTTTGCTAACTCATCATAAGGCTACCTTATCTGGGAGGGCCAAATTACTAAATCTCTAACACTATTACTCTGCGTCTTTTTTCCTGTGGACTGTCAGAGCAGGTGATCCTACTGGCTTCTTCTTGCCTTATAATTTATGAATCAGAAGAAGGAAACACATGACCACTGAAAGGTATTAATTTGTAGATAGTGTTAAACTCTTAGGTCTGACCCACACAAACAACTGGCATATTTTAAAAAATAACCTAGAATATTCATATATACTAGTACGTTTTGTATTTCCTTTACAGAAAAGGGGAAAAAAAAAAGAAAACATCTTGCTCTTCTAAGATTTGAAGAAGATATAGAAGAAATAATGTGAAGATATAATTTTTAAACTTTAAAAAAAAAAAATCACAAAAAATCAACCAAACAGGAAGAAGTTTCATTTTTCTGTTTGGAAATTTTTCCCACTGATAGAAATCAAAGCCTTGCAAAAGATGACAATATTTTGACATTTGACAAGACAGAATAACACATCCAAGGTGCAACCAAACAGCACAGAACACTAGACAGAAGTGTATTTCCCAACAGAACTGTTCTCCAGTTACTCGTGGGTCAGAGACAGGATGAAAATGCCTCCAAACTCAACAGTTCAATCATTGAAACATGGCAGAAAGGCCAGGGATGAAACCAAATCACCAAGTCTCATGTAAGAAAAAAACATGTAATGCAAGCTTAATTGAGAACAGTCTTACATGTTTTCTGTGTTCATTTTGTGGGTAACACAGAACATGCTCTGGTAAGACCTGATGGTGCAGTGAATGGACATAATCATCCTTTTGCATGGCATGTTTCTAGACAAGGTGAATAGAGCACACTGGACTTGCCTGACTGCTTTTGCTTCTACTGTTACAGCACTTATGGAAATTCCCTTGACATATGCATGCATAAGAACAAGCTAGACAGGCCCAGAGTCACTCAAAAGGCAAAACTGTAAAACAAACATACGCAACCTACCTTTTATAACTCCAAGAGGGTTACCAGTATCAATACAAAGGATATTTGTTAATTACAGTTTCTCACTGAATAGCATTGTCTGACTGAAATACTAATCAAGCATTCTCTTTCCAGTTTCCCAAAAGGAGAATTAAAAAAAGCCATGTATTGATTTACATTGTGAAAATGAAATTTGTGCTGAAGACAAATTTCAACATCAAGACAGCTGTTGAAATAAACATATCTGATTTATTCGTATTATTAGTATTTAACTTCTGTTTCATCAAGGACTAGATTGTCAGGTTTATGTTTGAACTACGCAAAATCTGTAAATGTATATTTATCAACTGAAAATTCTAGTAAAGTTTTCTCCTTTTTCTCAGTCAGCATGGACTGCAATCAACAGGAAACAACCTTCAACAGAACTTCACTCTGGATGGCTATGCTCATTAATATTAACCAATACACTGTTTAATTAAATGACATATATCTGCAACAACTAATTCTGTGAAGAGAACAACCAGAGAATGTACATATTATATGCAGGATCCATGTCTTCTGATTGAATTACAGCACTACATCTTCTACAATGCTCCTGTGAAATTTTTATCTCTCATACTGCATTTGCTCTCCAAACTCCCTTTGGGGCCAGCTTTCCTCACTGTTTAGCTGTCCATAGCACAAGAGATGCTTCATGGAGCCACTGAAAGCCATCTCTGGGAGGCACTGATGGCACTTCTAGGCAGAACGTCACGACTTGGCTGGAAGAAGGTCCTGGCTTCCAGTTACACAAACCTCTCTGCATCCATCAGGCACACCAGTAAGTTCTCATGTTCCATTAGAGTTCAGTTTGGGTTTGAAGAGGGAAGGTTTCAGGGTTAAAACACATTCTTTAAAAATACAGTACTCTTAGGACTACCTTTCTTTTGTTTTCTATTGTTGAGGTTTCTGTATAATTTTATGTAGCAATACCTTTCCAGAACATTCTAGCATCTCATCCAAGAAGTGATAATAACAGTAGCTCCAGACAGATTTTAAAAGTAGGAAGAATTTAAATTAGAAGCAAATTCATTATATTCAGATTTATTAAAGGAAGTTGAAACTACTATACCCATCTTCCCTATAACTTTAGGACTTAGAATTGATGCTTAAAAACATCATGTCTAAGTGCATTTCAAAACAATGTAAACACTTCCTACAGAAATCCTATCAGATGAACAGCTTTATTAAAACAAGTAATTATCATACAAACTCCTCTCTTCCAAGCATGCATGAAAGGAATTGCCAACAGACTCAACAATAAAAGCTCTGCAAGTTGTTTCACATATCAAATCTACTCCCTGCGAAAAGTCAGATTCTGTTCATAAGCCTACTACAAATGTCATACAGGAATTGAGCCCAGCAGCCTGGAGAGGAAAGACTGACAAGGCACTGTTTCCAAATGTATGCAAGAAAGCAACCAGGGAAAAATAAAGAAATTTACCTACTACTACTTCAGTTATGTGTATCTTAAGTGCTTCTTAGAACAACCACAGTGGTGAGTACCAGCACTCACCAAAGAACCTTTTAATTTATTAGCTCTCTCAAGGTGAATTTCTAGACCAAACCAATATCCACAGAATCATCTCAAAAAAGTGAATCCTTCCCCTATTATTTAAGGGAGAAAAAAGTCAGATAATATGGTATTTCAAAATGTGAACATACTAGTTTGAATTAGTCTAGCTAAAATTTTTTTCTAGTTCCAACCCCCTTGCCATCAGCAGGAACACTATATATACTGATACATATGAAAATCAAAATTAAAAATATCGACATTTTCTCTCCAACCTCAAAGCAGGTAAGTTTATATTACGTATGTCTGCCAAAGCCAAAAGATTACAATTTTGTCGGATACATAAAAAATAGTCAGACTAGTCTAGTTCCTTATTGACAAAAAAAGAAATTTGTATTTGTTCTATAGCCAACCACCTTACTGCCTTGAGAGAAATGATGTTTTTTTAAATTCTGAAACACACTCTGGAATACCATCATCAAGTACTAAAAGAACTCTACATTTTTATTCAACTAAATTATTTCAATGTTTAACACTTCACATTGTTTGTTTAGGTAAATTAAGCAGCAACAGAAATGGCATTCCTTTAGTCAATACCCTTGACTTTACACAGGACTACCTTAGTCTACCCATCATTTAGTAGATTATATGTGCATTTGTTTTAAACCAGTCTAGTTAGTAGAGAGACCTTTTTATTTTATCTATCTATACACACATATAAAACTACTTCCTTAGCTGTAAGCCATCCCTCACTTGACATAATTTTCAACTTTTTTTTGAGGGAAGAAAACAAAATTCACAGTGAGTAGCCTTCTGGGAAAAAAAATTTCTTTGATCCATTATTTTAAACATAGGTTAAAGTCAAATGATAGAGATCAAAAGCTTTAAAATTTCACAATGACCACAGTTAGTGAATTTGCAAAGGTTCAAAGGAAAAAAAATCCACTGAAACATTCTCAAGAGAAAATCCAGGAGTCATCACTGAGTGCAACACAACCTGTTGAATAAGGCTGAATCAAAACCACTGAACTTTCTGATTCTCCTCAGATGCGCATATATCCTGGTCATACCAGTGTTCCTCCAAACAAACCTAGTTCCTACTAAAATCTCTTCTAATGATGTGTAACATTACAGCACCAATCTAGGTCTACAGCCTACAGATAATGTGACAATATACACAGAACTACTCCATGCAACAATATTTTACATCATTTTCAGTGTTATCTATTTAATACACTTCATTCAAAATATTCAAACTAAACCAGTTATCAGTATCTTCATATTCTAAACACGGTGGCTCAAAATACTGAGTGATTCCACCTCCTTAACTAACAAAATCATTACCATTGGCACATGGCACAATGACATGTAACATATTCACAGAATCACAGATTGTATAAAGCTGAAACCTGAGGACCACAGTGGCTCATCTAGTCAAACCTCCCTGCTCAAGCAGGTCATCCAAGAGCACACAGCACAGGACTGTGTCCAGGCAGTCTTGAGAACTCTCTGGGCAATCTGTTCCAGAGTGCAGTCACCTACACAGTGAAGCTGTTCTTCCTCATGTTCAGTGGAACTTCCTGGGAATCAGTTTCTGCCCATTATCTATTCTCCTACTGCTCAGCACCTCTGAAAAGAGCCTGATCCATCCTCTTGAAACCTAACCTTTAGATATTTATACACATTAATGAGGTTCCCTCTTTGCTGTCACTTCTCAAAGCTCAACAGGCCCAGCTCCCTCTGCCTTCCCTCATAAGAGAGATGCTCCAGAACCCTCATCATCTCTGCAGCCTCTGCAGGACCCACTCCAGGAGCTCCATGTCTCTGTTGTCCTGAGGAGCCCGGAACTGGACACAGCACTCCAGGTGGGTTCTCATCAGGGCTGAGTACAGGGGCAGGATCATCTCCCTCCACCTGCTGGCAGTGCTCTTCCTCATGTCCCCCAGGATCCCATTGGCCTTCTTGGCCACCAGGACACTCTGCTGGCTCATGGACAGCTTGTTGTGCACCAGGACCCCCAGGTCCTTATCCACAGAGCTGTACCCTAGCAGGTCAGTCCCAGGCTGTGCTGGTACCTGGGGTTGTTCCTCCCCAGGTTCAGCACCCTGCATTTGCCTTTGCTGAATTTCAGATGATTTTTCTCTGCCCAAATTCATTGGAAACCTCCCTTGGAATCCACTTTTCTGACCACCATTTCCAGCTTTGACAAAGAGCTAGCAGAGACAAGCCCATCAATTGGTATGTGCAGCCACAAAGCTGGTACTCAGCTTATCACTAACAAAAGTTTGAAGCTCTCTGAAAAGATATGCAGCAGAAGAGGCAACTATTAACAACTGCATGGGTGTGCTTAAAAAACATTTGAGAAGGATAAGCCTAAGTCTAATACCGCAAGAACTGTAATAACTGCAGAACAACAGTAGCAGATGTAAGCCAAATACAAGAGAGTGAATCCCTGTGTGCTGTGCCTAGACGATGTGGGCATGTCCAAACAACTACAGCTCATGAACTTCTATCATTTAAATTCTCTGAGTAAGAAAACAAAGACTGTCTCCTACCATGTGACAGCAGATATTAACCACAACACTGGAAAAAAAAGAATTACAGCTTCTTTCAGCATATTCCAGCATTTTCCTAAGCTTTTTAAAATTTCGGTCATGTATCAAATTTCCTCAGGCTTTCTACAATAAGATCCTTTGGTCACTTCTAATGATTTTGACATACTTCTAATAAAGTAACATTTTATCTGACTGAAAATGAAGCAAAAAATAGCAGTAGCACCAGATGAATCCTTACCAGTCTGGTTAAAGCCCAGGAACAATGTTCGCTCATTCAGACTGTAAACAGAACTTGAAATATATTAATTGCCTGAAGAAAAAGACTGCTTAATTAAACCAACCAAAACAAAAACAACACGTTCAATTTGATGGTGAGACTGTAAAACTATCCCCCTATCAGAGAGTCTTTACTGTGAATGAAAGGAAATAAAATTACCAAGATACATTAACACTTCACTAGGTAGTAGAGAAAACAGAGGAATCATTGGTTCAGCAGATTAACTGCTAACAAAACGTATTCAATGACAGCGTGTTTGGAAGCACAGACAGTTAGTTGCACAGATGTACTTCTTAACCCCCCAGGTCTGGGATAACAGTCTTGTCTAAACTTACTCAATATCTGTTAGATTAACAGCTCCTCTCTCTTGCATGTAGAAGCTAAGGTGAAGGAAGTAAGTTGAAAGTCAAGAAATGGTGAAGTTCTTCAAACTACCACACCCCCAAACATACATTAAAAAATACAAAAACAGCAAAAATAAATACTTTCTAAACAAAATTTGAACTGATGTTTACTCTTACACAGAAGTAAAATAACTCTACTGGAACACAGTTTTAACTGACATCAACATCATTAAACACTGGTTTTCTTGCATTATCAACAGGATCATTTTGAACACCTGTTGTTACACAAAAGAATCCCTTTATAATGTAGTTTTAGTATATTGTGCTGACAAAGTTAAAAACCAAGGTCAAGAGTTGTTGGTTAAAAACCAACAGCAAGAGTTTACATCACTATTGTGCCTATTCAAACTACAAAACCAGAGACATTCAAAAAACCTGCTTTTCTAGGCCGCATGCTGTCCCAAAACTAACAGAATTACAATGAAGTTTGACTACTCTGTTCTCTTTGCGTCCAGTAAAAGTCACAATTTCCCACTGTTTTTAAGGTTTCAGAAAGGTTATGAACTGTCATAACACATATTTGATGACCAATGAGTTATTTTAATCTGATGAAAGACTCACTACCACTTCAATGACTGTACACAAATAAAATGAAGTTTCAACACAAATCATCTATGAGTCTGCTTTGGTTCAGAGGCAACTAGGCAAGCATTCATGAATTTCATGCCTTTAGGGAAAAAAAAATCCCACTCTGACTCAAAGGAAGAACAATTGCACTAACATTGTTCCAGTGCAACCACCATTAAAAAAGCAAGAGAAAAGGACACACACAAAAAGGATCACTGGCTTGGCAGTTTTGTAAAACGTACACAGAGAAAATCGGACACAGAGTGCAAGTGTCAGAGAGAACCAAATATGTATCATAAAACAAAGCAGGAAGTAGTGATTTTCCTTCTGAAAAGAAGTGTATCTGTACACATTTATCCATCTGTAAATCTAGACAGCAATTTCCATAAGTAGATGTCTACACAAAAGACAAAGAGCATCTCTCTCTCTCCATATAATGGCACACACATTTCTTCACTGTAAAAGCACATAGTATAATCCATGGAACTTACAGTCTCCAGGATTCGAATAACAAATGCCTCAATTTACAATTGAAGATAATTTTTCTACCCACCAGTCTTGATAACCCACCACACTTGAAAGTCAGGCTGTGATACTTCTTATTCAGGTATCACTTCCCAAAGAGCTGCTGCAACTGAAATTCAGCTGAGTCGACTGTTGGAAAACTCCTGAAGGAGGCTATCTCTTCACTCTTTACTTCTTAGAACCTCAAAGAGAGATATAAGATTATATCAAGTAAATCTGTACAAAGACACAAAATTCATAGTACTTGCAGATAATTCTCACTGTCCCAGGTGGTAACAAAGTAGGGTGGTGCTCACAGAAACAATAGGGTCTAGCAGGCCACAAAAATCTGATAGCAGAGGTAAAAATAATTGAACAGGCAAAAGGGATATAACTGAGAGGAACATAAATGCCCAACCAAACCATAAAATTTTTGCTCTTAAACTGGCAAGGAGTCTCAAAGCCAACTATGGACACAACCAGAAAGAAACACTTACTCAGAAGTTTTCTTGAAGCACCTAGGCATGCACCAGGCTAGACAAGTTTCATAGGCAATAACTACTAAGAAAAAACCTCTCTTTAATCAGTGGACCCAAAACTTTCACCTAAGTCCAGTTGGAGATTCAGATGACAGGAACCACACTCCCTTCAAATCTCACTCCTTAACATACTCTTCAGGCACCTAAAATGCCTGGGAAGCTACACAACACATGAGCAGCTACCAGCAGCACTCTTAGAAGGAAAGGCAAGCTAAGTAAGCAGCTCTCTGTCCAGTTTTTTACATGCAGCTGCAGCTATGGCTGACTGACTCTGTAAAGATAATGCAGGTGAGTGCTGGGTAGTACCTTAGCTGATCCAAACCCATTTCAAAAGAAGAGTTAGGACAATCTGTGCTGTCCATGATGGGTTTTATGCTTCTGACAGCTTTATTGCTTGTTTTGTATCTTACATTAGTAAATGAACTATGAGTATAGGGGGACAGAGGGCAGGTCCACCTCTAAGAAGAGAGCTGAAAAAGCCCTCCCCAGGACACATCAACAGAGCAGATTCTGACTTCCTACCACTCAGACCAATCTGACAAATGAGGGTTATCTGGGCCCATTAAGAGTAAGCAGCCTTGAAATTCTACGGCTGGCTTTTTCACTTCGCTGTGCTGTGACACACTGATATGGCTACAGAGAGGTCATTAAATACTTAGTATCTCTATAATACATTAAATGTAACTGCATATATGGCATGTAGTATTCACTGACATACCATACATGTGATATGCTGAGACAACATTCAAAGCTGCTTTAAAGTCTTTCAAATATTTCAACAAACCCAGTACAGCACTGAATATGTTTAAAAAGCAGGAAGGCATCCAAATGTATAAAACAAACAAAGTAATGGTACATAAACATTTCATGCTTCTTGTAAGATCTATGAAGTTTCTTTCCTCTTCAACCTGCCACACAATCATACATTTGTAAAAGATATCTGTAGGTCTTCACACAGTTACAAACCCAATTTCAGTAAGAACAGTGAAGACAATTGGGAAAAACAAACTCTACTGTCTCAACCAAAAAATCTGTAAGGCCTATCTAGATACTCAGTTAATGCTATATAAGAGTGAAAAATTATTTAAAGAGAGGGATAATAATGATAAAATAACTCAGCATTTTCAGCTACCCCAGGCAGGAAACACAAAGAATAAATATTTACTGCAGGACTAGTTTTTTTTTATTGATGTCACACAGGCCATTTATTTTTCCTATTTCAAACTTTCTGCCATTAAACAGATAGTATTTTTTTCCCTTTGAAAAAAAAAAAAAAAGGCAGACCACAAATACTGAAAGCTTAGTAAAAGCCAATTTTGCTAAGCCTCTATCCTGTTTGTTTTGTGCCACCTCTTTAGATAGCAGAAGAAACATTTTACACACATTCTCCAATATATTAGCCAATACTCAAGGTAGTTTCACAGTCAGAAGCATGTTAATTTAACACCACACCTGGTATGTCTCAAAATGGCATACGGGGTATTAGTGTACAAAGTTACAAACTTCTAGACATTTTTTCTTTTCCTTGCGATAGGGACACCAGAGCACAAAAAATGACTGTGACGAGAAAGGTTGTCCTTCTGCCCATT
>VXBU01008527.1:39607-64610 GCA_013400315.1 Bombycilla garrulus
GGGCCCTTCTGCCGGGGACCAGGAAATCCAGCGCCCGTTCCCGCGCACCTGGAGCAGCCGGCCTGCCTTACCTCTGAGTCCGGCGGAGCCGGCTGCCTCGCCGCAGGTGGGGTAGCGTGAAGTTGGAAAGGAGCGTCCAAAAACTGGGATCCGACACATCCATTTCTCTTCGTTTTAAAGCTTAATAACTCAGTGCCATAGTATGACGAGGAAGACGAGGAAGGGGTAGCAGCCCTGGGACAGAGAGCGAGAAGGCAGCCAGCCTCCGAGGGGGCGGAAGGAGAGCAAAGATAGCAGCAACCCGAACAGACAGAAACTTTCCCGTGCGGCTGCTCCGCGGATGCCGTGCCGTGCCGCCCCGCCCCGGCCACAGGCGGCAACGCAGAGACCGCGCCGCTCGGCCCGCCCACCGCGAGTGAGAGCCCCCGCCCGTGCCTGCGGGCCGGCCTGCGCACGGCATAACCCCCGCCGGCCGGCCCAGCGCAGCACAGCCCCTGCGGATCGGCCCGCACCCGGCACAGCCCCCGTGGCTCAGCCAGCACCGGGCACAGCCCCCGCCCGTCCCCCACAGGGCCCCCCGCGGGTCGGAACCGCCCGCCGGCTGCGCTCGGACGTGCTGGGAACTGTAAGTTAAAGACCAGTGACTCTCGGTGCAGTGCACAGTGTACGTGTGTCACTGCCGGGGCTTCTGCCTCTCCCCGAGAACAGACGGTACAGGTACTTAACAACCGTTTGTCACACTGGCTACCTCCCACTCCAGACATCAGGCGTTTGCCACGGAAAGCTGGGACACTCGCCTCCCTCCATTGGCAGCTACCTCTTTTGAGAAAGCTACCCCGAAGCACAGGGTGGCAAGAGAAAGGTACAAAAAGGCTCTGCGTACCTCTCCCACTCATAACAATGACCTAATCCCTAAGGTACTTTGACTCATTTCTTCCCCTTTTTCCTTCCAGCTGTCTTCCTTTGCTTTCCTTTTTACCATTCCCCAACTCAGCTGCCTTCCAACTCAGCTAGTTTGCTTTCTTGACTCCCACCACCCAACATTCCACCTTCACTCCTCGGTTTTAGCCTCTGCTGACTGCTGTCCTCAGTCTTTTCTTACCTAATTCAAGCACCACTCTGCAGCCTTCTCCTCTCTCCCTCTGCAGCTCTGTCTAAACTAGCATTTTTCCTCACACCTCTGCAGTACGCAAATATAAGTGTTTCTAAAAGTACTACTCTACTACCTTGTCATTCCTTAATGTCTTAAATCCAGATGTTGAAAGCAATGATGGTTGGGTATAGAAAAAGATACTGTGGATTCAAAAACTAGGAGATTTCTTCTAATGTACTTGAAAATTTCCACTTGCCTTTTTGTTTATCTGAGGGTCACAGAGCAGAGCTGGAAGGGCTCACATCACACTTGGGATGCGACAGCTCTTATTAGACAGCTTCCACTCTACTTAGCACCAAAGGCTTTAATAAAAATCCCCAGCAAACACCATTTACTGTCATGCCACAGAAAACACCAGTGTAACATTGATCAAACACAACAGAATAATCAAACACTTCTTTAAAGACATATTAATTTTAGAAGAGACCATTTCCATATAAGAAGGGTAAATAGCCTCATCTAGGTCTCTGGACAGATTTGCGTGTACAAGAAAGGCTGAAATAGCTGCAGAACCTGGCACTTGGGCTGATGTCCATTTGTGCCCCACAGGAGGGCACTTCCCATCATGACTGCTCTTTCTATACCTTTTGATTAACACTGAGTATTCACATCTACTGCAGCCAGTAAAAGAAAAACTCTCATCCATTTATTTTCACTTTGAGGCATGTCTGAGCATACTGAGCATGAAGTTTTCAAAGTTTACATGAGGGCAAGCATGGCTGGCAACACTCCTTCCTTAAAACTGCTTAAGAAGGAAATTCTCAAATCTCTACTGAAGTACCAAGACACACCTCCTCCTCCACGAAGTTCGTAAATTTGTCTTCTCTGCTATATACACAAGTTTTTGTCTGTAATCAGTGTGTTTGGAGAAAGGACTGTACACAATCATGAAACCAGAGAGTTATACATAACTGATGTTGTGAAAAGCACTGGCTAAAGATAAAAAACAAAATCTTCCACCTATCACACGGAAGTTTCAGTGTCCTCACTGCCCTGCAAGTTCTCCCCTTGCCTCATTACTCTACCTAAGAGGCAGTTAAGAGTAAAAAAAGCAGTTCAGGTTCCATAATTCAGTCAAGCACATCAGTTGTGGGGTGATCACGGAACATGGAGTTCGAACTTTACTTAACATTAAGGCCAAAAATTACCAGTCTTTTCTGTTCCAAGCCCAGGACTGAAACTGAATTCATGATTTCTTTGTGAAAATCTCTACCACTTTATCAAAATGATGTGAAGTCTCCAATTCTGAAACATACCCTAGAAGTTATTAAAAATTAAGCAAGACTAATCTAGCATAATGTTGGCAAAGACCCACCAGAAAAAAATATTTCTGCTTGCAAGTAGACAAATGCTGACAGAAAGAAAGTTTAACCCTTCTGTACACAACCAGACATGATTGTACCAAAAGCCATCACAAAGACTTCACTATCTGAAAAGCTGGATTTTTGCAAAAGCGTAAAGGAGAAAAAATAGGATAGAAGAAAGGATAAATTCTAGCCAACTGTTTTTGTCCACGTATATAACAACATAGAATATCATAATGTTAAAAACGTGTTCCCCAGCTTAGTGGAGACTCTACCAACCATATAACACCCACAATGCCATACCAATACTAAATCAATATTTTGCACATAATATTCCAATGCAAAATTATCTAATCTACCATCTTCACGCTGATAATTACCCTAATAAACACTGGAATTTTTCAAAACATGAAAATCTGAGAAGTCACTGCCCAAAGGCATTAAAGAATGTTCAAGTCTCATCAGTTTTATAGGATGATGTACACTGAATGAAGTTCACCAGCAACAATACATATAATAAAGAGTTCCTCAGCGATACTATTAAGACTAAAAATCATATGCCTCATACTGAAAAAAATGAGTAAATTTGTGAACCAGGAAAAAAATAAGTCGCCTTAAGGCACCTTTTCTTTTTTCGTGGGCTAGGAAGATTATGTAATCACATCTTTTGGCAACAAAGAAATGCCTCTCACTTTATCAACAACTTTGAAGCAATAGACTAGAACTGAGCTAACATATCCCTTGAGAGGAATTTGTTTTGGTTGAGACTTTTTAGTCAGACAATTATTATCCAATGACTAAGGGCAAAACTGCTCGTCCAATTAATCTTTTTTCAAAGTGTCTTGAAATAGCTGGAAGTTATTACAATGGTTGAACAAAGCTGTCATGCCATAACACTCCTTGAAAAGGACAAACAGGATATTAGCTGCTCCCAGCAGGTACGGTAGCGTACTTAATATCACATGAGACAGTCTGCCATAAAAGTGTTTTGAGTGAGATTTCAAGTCTGGTCAATAACCATCTCAGCTGACAATATATCAAGACATTTGTAAAATATTCCACCTATCTCCTAACAATATTGTAATAAGTTCATTACCAGAACAGAAAAAATATTATGCATAAGGGAAACATTAAAACTCACCTACAGATTTGAAAAAGTAACTGCACATTAAACATTTCTAGCAGATAAGGGTTATGTTTTTCCTTTAACACAAGTAAAACTGCTATCAATGAGCTGAAAAAAAATATGATACCCTTTTTAGGAAACAAGACATAGAGGTAAGTAACCACAGGAACAGGATAATTTATCCTTGCATAAAGCAGATAAGGTTATTTCAACAATATGCATTTTAGCCTTGCTAGCCATCAAGTCATACCAAAGGACAAAAACACCCCCCAGTCATAATATACATACATATTGCAAAATATGGAAGGCAGACATCAGGCAAAGAATTTAGGTACTATCACAGACAAATAGCTAAGTAAGAGTTTTTTATGTGATGTATAGATAAAAGAATAAATGTCCTTCAGTTCTACAAGCAGGAAAATCTCTCATGTCAGGAGGGAGATGATAAAACTGAGCACTGAGGGGCTAAAATGCAGTTAGTTGTGGCATTTCCCAAAGGCTGCAAAAAAGATGTGAGGAAAAAATATAGAATCTGAACTACAGTGTGCAGCTTGAAAAAACATCCATTTATTTCACTTGGTCAAGTCTGTCAAAGAACCTTCATTATTCAGTATGCATTTCCCCATCAGGAAGAGATTTTCGTGAGGAAATAGAATATAAGAACAGCAAACTCAATCATATCCTCCCCTCACATACAGAGTTAGGGTTTCAATTTGCAGATAAAAACGTAGTTTTAAATTCTTTTCTCTTATCCATTGTAACACATAGATTTTTCATCACTGTAAATTCTGTATATTTTATGCCTTTCTAACTAATTAAATAATCATACTTCAAACGAGCACTAGAGAATGGATAAAAAAGCCCTATGAACTAGACAAAGTCTACAGCCTGTTTTATAAAGGTTGTTAAACTAAAATATCTCACTGGTACATTCAGTGCTTAAGATGTACTAATTAATTATTATCATTACACGTAATACAATAATTGAAATCTTGCTCCCCCTAGTGGTTGATGTTGATGTTTATTACCTTCTAGCGACTGCACGGGATTTTTCACTGGGACGTTCATTGTAAAAATAAGCTGGAGAAATCACAGTACAAAATAATATTTTGTGGGTGTACAATGTATGTCTGCCAAATTTCTAAGTTTTCCTAGCTATGTTTATAAATACTCATAAACACTATTACTCTAACCAGTTTTGAAGTAACATGCAACCTATTAAAAAAACTCCCACTGCTCTAGTTTATTATAGCTCATCTAACATAAACACATTTAGGAAAAGCAATGGCCTCAGCATCTCCCTCCATTTCTGAAAGGTTCTAAAATTATGCACAATGTATTTGGAAGTTAAATATATGGTCTCTCCATCTGCATCAGGCATCAGAATTCACATCAGGCAACACTATTTTTAATCCAGCATTTTGCTGTCTGTAGTGGAATGAGCAAACCACAGTAAGAGCTATGCTGCCTATTTACTCTGGCCTAGAGATTAACTTCTCCTTCTGAGCTAATTTAGCAAACCAGCTAATAAGAAAGTGTAGAAGAACAATTTCCCATTTTCATCACTGAATTTTCATTCATCTTGGCAAGTAGAGCAGCATTACTACATTACAGAAGTGCTGCTTTATGCAGTAAGCAAGTCCAAAGAGGGTCAGAAAACAGCTAATAAAAAGTCATAATTTTCCAGATACCATGATGCTTGGACCCTGACCTCATTACCACAAATGCCAGGGGGTGGGGAGAGGAATACTGTGTTAAAAAGTGTTAGTATTATTCTGGCCTACTTTCTTTGTTCTCCAAGTACCTTTTCGCCAACACTTAACAGCATCCCAAAAGGATCACATTTTTTTCAAGTCATTAATTAACCATTTTTGTGGCTGCAGTATCACATATAAATGTGAAGTCACCATGTTATCCAACAGATACGTAGAGTCATAATGAAGTTTTCCATGATTCTGGGCATTCATGTGAAACCATCACCACTTAAGACATATTTCAGGGCACTGGTTTAGACCACTGCACACTTAGATGTTCTCCTGATGTCACACACATCCAGCCTTATTTTAGCAAGCATCTTTTGAAGTCAACATCCATAGCCTATGTGGCAAATGGCATTATTAACGGTCAAGGTGCAATTCCTAAATAATTAAGAAAATGGGGATACAATCATTCTTCTAAAACACTTATGAACTTAGATATTGCCATCCATTCTGGATCACAGCTGCATTTAACTAAAATGTATTTTTTGAGAAAAAAGATTTATTAATTCAATTGTAGAAAATTTTTTTTGTTTTTAATAAAGAAGCTTTTTTCCGCTTTAATACTGGAAGGTTAAAATTTTATTTCTGACACTTTCAAATAACAAATCTGTATAAATCAGGCTTACAGCTTACAATTTTTTTCTACCTTTTAAAGATCAAAACATTCATAAGCTACTTTTTTTATTACAGGAAACAGACTACATAAAATAGAGTTTGAAACACATATGTAAAGAAAAAATACTGTTCAGCATTTGTAAGTTTATCTGTGTTTGTTTTATTTTCATAAATTTCTAATTGTGGAAAACAGAGTCCAAAACCCACAGTCTTCAAAAGGCAGTTAAGTGGAGCATTTTATCTAGCCACCACAACTTTCTGGTTCATAGAATCCCAAACAACATACTCATCTGACAGAGATGCTACGCCTTATACAGAGCTGTTTCTTCATGTTCTACTCTGCCCCGGGACATCCCAGTGCCATACTCACAGATTTGAGCAACAGATTTCAAGGATTCTCTATTTTTAGTCAAATGAACTAGGGCAAGAAGTCAAGCTCAAGTTTTGTTTGACAGTTTTTAATCCTGATAGGTTTGGGAAAGATGTCATCATGAGTTGTAACTTTCCTCATTCTTAAAACACCTTTTTGGGGTACAGGGGAGGTTTAATGGAAGTCAGCACAGAGAATCTATCAAGTCTGTCAATCAAAGTCTAAACAGATCAACTCCTGTGATACTGAACTGAAAAGCATTTATTCAGTATAAATGCTATATTCAGTGAGACAGAAAACTTCACCAGCTGTAATATTTACATACTGACTTTCCTAAATTAATCATCCAATCTACTCAAGAATAGGTCTCTGTCAGAGCAAGGACATTACAGGCACCTCCCCAGAACTGGCAAGTATTCTGTTCACATCCCGTATTTTAAAAACACAGTTTTCTTTAAAATCATTATTTAAATGACAGTGAGTAAAAACCAGGTGCCAAGAATTCAGAGCTTTCCAAAATATATACAATCAAGCAGTTGCATTTCCTGAGCTTTCCCTGCACTCATCTGGCTTCATGCTTCACTTAATCCATGTGACGGATCTGTT
Source organism: Bombycilla garrulus (assembly GCA_013400315.1). Taxonomy (NCBI): domain Eukaryota; kingdom Metazoa; phylum Chordata; class Aves; order Passeriformes; family Bombycillidae; genus Bombycilla; species Bombycilla garrulus. Next base: position 46,542 of record VXBU01008527.1, read on the forward strand.
GTCAGCAGAACGGTGTAAGATGGAGCACTCCATGCAGTGCAAGCTGACAAACTGGAACTCAGGTACACAGGAAGTTGAAAGGGAAAACATTATCTTTAGAAGAATAATATGTAGACCTCCCATTAACACTACTCTTGGTATTTCAATGACCTGAGCACACAGCACTGCAATTTTATAATATCCTTATATCACTTTACAAATCACTCTTAATGCTGTCCTTCTCAAAAGACTAAACAATAAACAATCATAGGTGTGCTTCAGCACACACCTCCAGTCTAAATCTGAATTTCTGGACAACCATAATTACACTCGGCACATACTCTTATGTCTGTGGGGTTTAATTAACAGTTACTATCAGACATTCAAATGATATCACTGTCAAACAGACCACTGGAAGCAGCAGAATTAACTATATTAACTACAGAATCAAAATAAAAAGCAAGCATCTAGAATTGCAAGACTAGTAAAGATTATTTTAGTTAGTTATGCTTATAAAAACATGACAGAAAATCCTCACAATTAAAGACAAAATTCTAAAATGTACCTCATGGCTAAGGTACCTCAGGGTCTAAGACCTGGTGTCATCTAGTTATTTAATCTGCACTTCAGTTCTCCACCTGTAAAGCAAAGCTATTTCTACTTTTTGGGAACGCAGTGAAGGTAATTCCAGAAACACCTGCATCAAATGTTCAGATACTAAAAAACAAGAGGAAAGACAGAAGTAGACAGTAATAGGGAGATCTTCTTTGGGCTGACCACTCTGAAGATCCAGAGGTACTGAATGATTTCTACAATTCCTATCTCCCTATAAGCAAAGACTCTGTATGTGTAAGTTGAAGGGGATTCAAGAAATGGTCTTAAATCTCTCTGATATGTGCATCAGGAAGAATGACAAGACTCAGGAAGAATACCGTGGTAAGTCACAGAATTTCACTCTCCACTTCCTAAGACAGGCAAACACATTTCAGTTTATTTTTGTAGGACTAAGAGGGCACATCAGCCCTCTGTAACAAGGAAGCTACAGTCAGCATTTGATTGTCACAAAGACTGTCAAAACCATGCAACCAAGAAGCAGACCAGCAGTATAACCCACATTAGCTGTTTTAGGCCTCCAGTGTTCTGAAAAAACACTATCATAGTACAAACAAGGTGATTAACCATTCACAGTTTTCAAATAACAGTTCAAATCACTAAGTGTCCCAATTTCTCTAATAGCAGACAACCTTATTATTCCATTCATGTAATTGCAGAGTGTAAAAGTTTATAGAAATATCAATACCCTGACACAAGATACTTATAAGTAGTTACCACTGCAAATATACACTCTTCCTATACCAGCAATAAAAAAACCCCAAACCTATCTCAAAATCCCCTTACCATTCAATCAGCCTCTCCTTTGACCATCTCCAGTCATATCTGGACATGGGTTACCATGAATTTTAATGAGCCTTAATTATGTAAATGTATATGGTTTATTTCTTTTAACTCATCACACTAATTTATCTCAGTATCTCAGACAGAAAGTCTGGCTTCAGCTGATAAATATGGACACCAGCACTTGCCATCATCCCCTTCTCTCAAGTACTCCATCAACTTTTAGAAATATTTCTAGATTTTGTCAGCTGGGAAAGTTACACAGCATTTACAGCCTTCCCAAACTTGATAGCACGTGTTCCTATGTACTTGCCAACAAAATTACAGCAACCAGTCTACAACTTCTAAAACATAACAAAAACTCCTTTCAATGTTGTGGCTGTACTTCGCAGTCCCACAGACATGTCTTTTACAGTATTTTTGTTATGTGAAAGTTTAGGCCTGTTTCTGTCATCATTTACTTTCTTTTCTACCAAATTGAAAAACTGCCTTCCTAGCCAAGCAGTATTACGCCATCTCCCATCCAAGAACCCCTCTTGGAGCAAACCCCTCTTTCCTCTTCTAAGGTACACATTTTGGGTGTCAGGCACACTAATGGTTTGCTAGGTAACCCTGAAGCTCTAACCACCCATCAGTTTTGCTCTGCTGAAGCACCACTGTGCTCAAGCTGCTAACTGCAAACCACCTTCTCTTTTCCAGCCCAACCAGAGTGTTGCTGGTCTCTTTCTGAAGAGCAGAAAAAGCAGCCTCCATCTCTCCAGGCATGAACAGAGCATGTCCCATGATTCTGTTCTGTGACAGCAGCTTTCTTATTGCTATGAAAAAATTTAACAGGTCTGGGTTATTCCCTCTCAGAGTCTGTAACATTAACAAGAAGTTTTCCACAGCGTGTCCCATGGATTTGAGCATCAGATTGTTCCAGGAGAAGCTCATTGTGTCATTGTGCTTATCAAAGCCAAATGGGACAACATACCCTCAAGATGTACAGAATCACATGAATACTAACATTGTTGTCACACCACACAGGGAATGCTTACCACAAACTGACAAACACATTAGTGTGTGAAACCTGGGTAACCAGGAGACGGAGACAAGGACACCTTCAAGCTGGGATCATTCCAACATCAGGTTCCTCAATGCTTTCTGCTTCTCATATATGTTCTAGCCCAGGAGGAGCCTCTAATACTTTCTAAGAAAAGTGGTGTCCCAGTAGTAGGTGGAAATGCTTCCTTAGAGCTGCTCACGACTACATTCACTGTGTGCACTAACAAGAGTGCAGCTGCATCTCATCTCATCTCATCTCATCACAGATGTTGGAAACACTGGGATAGCTGATCAGTCTGTGTCCCCAGACCATGCCATGAGGTATCCCTCTCTCACAACATCCAGGAAAATTGCTCTCCTGCTACAAGCCATGAGGCTGTCTGCTGAACAGCTCTTCCGACCAGAAGCACTGGCCTTCCCTGTGCTATCCACTGACGCATCTCATGGATCAAGATGACAAACTAGCCACAACTTGCATCAGGGAAAGAACTATAAAGTCTCCAGTACACCTGTTAAGTGACATTCTCCAGTTTTTTACAGCTGCACGGCATTGCCTCTAAGAACCTACACATTACTTTCTTTCTAAAATGATTAGATTAGCAAGCAAGAGTAGAAACAAGATCTCTGAAAAACAAAAGGACTGAGAATATTTCTACTCAGTCTCATGATTTTTCATTCCTATTTACCACTTTCTGTCTACAACATTCATTTTTAAAAGATTTTCAGAACTCTGCAGTTCTATTCTAATTCTATAGTACTGAAGGATAAGCTATTACCAAAGCAAGACACACTAAGGGATTACCAACTTTCAGTGCAAAGTAATTCAGTCAGCAATAGCAACAGAAACAAGTTGTGTTGTGTACAACAGAAGTAATGAAGCCCTCCCGAAAGGCCACTGCAGGGACAGCAGTGTGTTTCCAACATATACTTCCTTCTTCTGTGCTCCTCACTCAAAACCCTTCAGTCTGAAAGCATTTCCTCTGCTGCAACTGTGTGTTGCAGGGAAGGCTGATAGACACAGCACTGGTTTCTGTTCTGAATCTACTTTTATCAAGGTGCAATAAAATTATACAAATGCAGCACAATGCTGAAGTGTTGGCACTGATCAAGGTTGAGAATTTTGATCTCGAGAATATAGCTGCAGGATGTTTTCTCTGGCATCTGACACAGGGACCAGCTGAAATTTGTCACTGTGCTACAAAAAGACTGCAGAACTTGTGATTTTTGGAGGAATTACCTCAGAGAAGATTTCTGCTGAAAGTGAACCACTGGCATCCCTACCAGATGAGATTTTCAAAGAAAAATATAGGACAATTGGCAGGTTAACCTAGCAGTTTCTCCATATGTGTAAGAACTGATTGGCAACAGATCACAGTCATATCCTGGACAGTAAGCAGACACTGAATTCAAGATGTACTAAATGCATTCTTATCAAATCAGATTAAGCCAATTTTGAGGGCAGCTGAGGCTCAGCATGTTTCAGTCATTATTAATAGCTATGTCACCTGACATTCAAAGCGAAGAGGTCAACACAAACAGTCACACAGTGACTTATGATGGCTGCTTGCAGGTAAGTTGCATGTACATGAAACTCTGTAGAATGACAGCATAGGAAGAGAGCAGATTGTACATTTTCCATTACATTTCAAGACCCCCCCCCTTAAGAGTTATTTTTGTATGTAGAATGCAGATCAATTGTTCAAATTTTAACCCCTCCTTGAACTGCAGTGATTTCTTAACACCACATTATCCAGTATTCAACTCACCTAGTCTCTGTGTGGTTCTGAACAGAATTTCCTGTCGTCTTCCCTCCTTTCATACAATTCCTGGTTTAGGTGTGGTATATTTTTTTAACAATTTTTGCTATGAGTTTTTTTAAATAAAAAATATCGGGGGGAAAATCTGTGGAGAAATGTTGGGTTTTGATTTCAAAATAGGACGGTATAAGGCCATCTGTGTTTAAGACCTGTATGGCAAAAACATTCAAAGATTAGGCAAAGAACACTTTATTAAGTAAACTGAGCAGCACATCAAATTATGGTAAAAGTAACCATTATTATGAGGGAATATCTCAGTGGGAAATACTTCTAGAATATTTTAATTCTCTGGTTTAGAAACTAGTAAAGCAGTTCAAGAAATCTCCATTCAGGCCATTCCTATGACTGCATAGCCTTCAAACATGTAAGAAAGACATTTTTCAAGCAATATTTTGAATAAAAAAATAGAAACTGTCTTCAGATTCAGCACTCCCATGTTACAGCATCACTCCAAAATTACTGTAATTTTCAAATTCAATTTCATGTTACCTCCTTAAAATGCTTAGAAAGCCTAGCATACAAAATTTAACATTCAATGGTAAACACAAAATACAAACTGAAAGGCCAAAAGATTTAATAAAACTAGCACACAAGTACTTTGGGAGGATTGTTATGAGAGCTGAGGGAAAAGAAATGAAGAAACTGGCATTTAAAGTTATTCAGATGAGCTCTGTGTCTGTAGCTTTCAGTCTACCAGAAAAAAAAAAACCCTGTCACAAGAACTTCCTTGATTTCTTTAGATGCACCTTACACATGAACTAAAAAAAGACCAAAACAAACAAAACAAAAGCAAAACCAAACACACTTCCCTCCCACCCCCCAAAAAAAATCCCCTCCCAACAACACAGGATTAAAGCAAATATCTCTATTTCAGGTAAGCTTTCTAAAATTCTGTTGTCTGTCCCTGTAAGTTAAGAGGGAAACTCCTGTTCCTTGCTTTACTTGATTTACAAAATATATACCTAAATCCTTCTGCAGAATACTATCAAGTAGTACAAGCCACAAATTAAACTGAAAATGTTATGTGGATAAGACAAAGTAATATAAAAGAATTCAGTTTGTCCTGGGAGGTTTTAAAAATCCACTTAAATCCTAATATCTATGATATGAGAGAATCAAGTTTTATACTCCAGAAGCTTTAACAATACAGTGTTAGCCTCCCTGATTTTGCATTCAGTGGGGGGCAAATAAAACCACACCTTCTTTAGCATCAGCTCAAAAAACCCCACATGCAATCAGAAATTCACATCCCTATATCCCTCTTGTATGAAATCTATAGTGAAGATCCTCCAGGGGACCCCATACTCACTGATGACAGCTTTGCAGCTCCTGAAGTTCTCAGCTGAACCCTCATTTATGCCGGTGCAATACCATTATGATACTAATATTGCTTATGCATGTAGCAGACTAGCATTCAGCAAAAGACTGATGACCCACAAGCAAAAATCTTCCCCTTTGCTGTGACTCCAGGGAGCTCAGAAAACAGAAAATTTTTTCAAGTATTTCAAAAGCTGAAGCTAGAATAGCACACTTAAGCACACAAGAGATCACTGAGTAAGGGCCTGCTTTTACTTTACCAATCCTCAAAACTCACTTCTACATCACAAAAAAATTATACATGCAATGAAATTGTTTTTCACTTTCCATTTTCAAGTTCCAGTGGAATCAGCTCTCCCTCTGACCTGTCACAAATCTTAATATGGGAGAGTATGGGAGAGCTGAGGAAAGTGCTTTCTAAGGTTAAATAATTAGTTCCCAAAAGAGTTAAGAGAAGAGCAAGGACATACAAATAACTTCAGAATAAGCGGAGTACTTTTGGAGGAGAAAGCCAAAGATTAAGTTATATCACCCTGAGGAACTCATGCTTCATGGCTGATGTTCATGAATACTAATCAGATTACCTTGCAAGATGAAACAGCAGATTTTTCTCATTTTAAAGAAAACATTGAGAAAGAAATTGAGCCAAGCGATTCTTTACCTCATCCACATCAGCCGTTTCCAAGAATTTCCCCTTTCAGAGTAACAAGTCAACAGTTTCATCTTTCAAGATGACCTTAAGATCAATGTACTTTGTACTGGTATCATGTCCTAGGTTACAATGTAAAACATTCCAGAAGGTCTGCATTCTATCTCCATCTTCATGAACTGTTAAAACCAGGAGCAGCAGTGTTTTCCTTGCCTCTTCCCCCGGACCATCTCCTGTAAATGGGCCATTAACACCTTGCCTTATGAGTCATAGGTAACTCCTGCTTGCAGCCATTTCCTGTTTAATGGGCAATTAAGGACCCACCACATGACTCACAGAATGACAGCCCATTGTGAGATGCTCTGCCCAGGGGGAGGAGCCAAGCATTCCCACCTGGATATAATCTGGGCATTTGGACAGAACAAGCATCTGCCTTCTACTGGATTCCCAGAGGAGCAGCCTTCTCTCCCACTGGATTCCCAGAGGAAGGACCAGACTCTTCAACATCACCACTGGACCATTGGAGGAAAACTCTGCCCTTCTACAGGATCTCTGCTTCAGAAGAACCATCTGTCACTCCAAGAGGACTACTGGAGCCACCATTCAAACTGGACTGCTACCAACATCCTGACTGACAGGGTATCAGGTTATATTCTAACTGTCAGGTTTGGGGGTTTTTTTGTTTAATACTGCATCTTGTTCTAATTTTCCTATTAGGTTGAAGTTTGTTGTTTTTTGTCTTACTTTATTTTGTTTATACATATTAAAGAACTGTTATTCTTATCCCCATATCTTTGCCTGAGAGCCCCTTTTAATAATTTGGAGGGAGGGGGTTTGCATTTTTGTATTCCAAGAGAAGCTCCTGCCTTCCTTGGCAGGCAACTCTCTTTCAAAACCAAGACATATCAGAAAGCAAATGTAGAAATAAATTTTTAAGGAAAATGTCTGCTTGAGAATCCCTGGGTATGGTGGCTATGTCACTGAGGAAAGGAGGGAAAGGGGGCATCCTCTGACATCTACTCATCACATGTTTTATAAAACATTACGAATCCAAGAAGCAGCAGTTCCATAATAAAAATACACAGAAGTACAACTACTCTGAGACCAGAAGAGTCCAAGTTTAATAGCTAACTCCTCTACGACAGTTTTGTTCTACCTTGAGAGAACCATGTCATGTCTCTCCACAAGTCCCTCCTCATCAGGGAGTGACTAGTAGTCCTTCTTTTTCTGCAATATTCTCTGCCTACACAAGATTTAATCATTATGTATGCTTACACCAGATTTAATCATTAACCAGCATGTGTAACAGATGTCACCTTGGCTGTTGCTCAGGCCTGAGTGGGCAGCTAGTGCTGCCAAAGGCAGCGAAGTGCCACTGCATCCCCCCACGCTGAAAAGCACTCCCCCACTCTGTCCTTGCTCCTAAGAGGGGCCCACTCTCACTCAATGTGGAGATTCACATTGGTACAGTCACACGATCACGAGCTAACAGAGAAGGAGGCAGGAATATGGTCACAGGCAACAGGGCCAAGGACAGGATGGACAGGGCCTCTGGTCATTGGTCTGGCTGTGCAAGTCCCTGAGGCAGTTCTGCCCCAGCAGCCCTCTGGCCACTCCACGCCCCTCAGCCCGTCTACCCCGCCTAGGCAGCAGAACACACCAACACTGTCCAAATCCCTTTCCTCCTGAAACAGAGGAATATTGCTAAGCTTAGAGGCAAACTATTGCCTTCAGTAATGCAAAAACCAAACAGTAAACTGAATTCCTACTGTCCATTACATCTTCCACATGGATGTATATGCCCCACATGCCTACACAGCATCACACAGAAAACATTTAAAAGCTCTTTAAACATGCTCAGTTTCAGAACAACTATTAAAAAAAAAAACACTAGGAACTTTACTGTTCATTTTTCAACAGAAGCCATCCATTTCACTGATGATTTCATAATACAGACCAATACAGTTGTTAGAAATTAGCTATTTTAAGCTTTCTGTCTTTATCTGATTCTGGGATGTTTGGAGGATGTCATGAGGGGAAAAAAGGGGATACAGACAAAGTAGAAGAGTAGGAGCACACTGACTTTTTGTTTCTATATTCAACAATTTGGTATATGACTGTAGACAGCTTAAATAAAGTTTTGCATAAAATCTAATAATTAAATTTTTTATTCGTATAAAATTAAATTTTAAAGTCTCATACTAATTCTCCCTTTGTAATGGTTACTCATTCATATTATAGATTCAGGCTACATTTAAGGAAAATGCAAGTTTCAACATTTTTTGGCAACTTCCATACATAAAAACTTCATACTAAATACCAAAAAGTGGCCAAGCTATGTGTGACACTGACATTTGTTTTTCTTTCAATTCAGTGGCATAGGATAAGGTTTAATCCATGCCAGTTATACCTCTAACTGCTGTTCTTGGTAACACATATGTAATCATTTGACAACATGACCCCATGTAAAATGCAGGGTTTACAGCGGCATCTTCACAAGCTTCCCAAAAGAGCAGATTACCTTACCGAAAGGTATAGATAATAAGCCTCATTTGATTCCTGCCAACTCAGCTGTAAATATGGTCAGGTGAAATGGATTTTCCTCATTAAAAAGTCTACAAAAAATTTTAACCATAAAAAAAGAAGGTACATGGGCTTTTTTACCTGACACTTTCTTTTTCAAAGCTTCAGAATGAATCCTGTCTACTGCTTCACCAGTCTTAGCCAGGTAGTAACATTTGTGTCTCTACAGTGCCTGACACTCATGCAATCCTCACACTCCTGAGTAAAGGCTTTCTGGAAAATTCACTACAATCTTTACTGCTTTGTAGAAACTAAGAGCTTTCTATCAACTGCCTTGGAGATTTTTTTTTTCCCCAGACCAGTAAAAGGTTTTAATGAAAAGATTTTTTTGTTGACAATCACCATTCTGTACTCTTCAAGTTCAAATGCATGCTGTTATATATTTTTTAATTTACTATTTCAATTTTCTTTATCACTTTTGCTAGAAACTACTATGGCTTCTAGCACTTAGTGTTTCCCCCTGGTCTTTTTCAAATATTTGCCCCACTCCACTCCCCATTACTGTGACAAAGGACTCCAAATTACCCAAAGCAAAGAAAAACACTAAAGTTACGAAGCATAAGGATCTTAAATATCTCAGTAGCTGTGCTCAATTTTTTTACATCATCTTCTCTCTTTCCTTGAAAATCTACTTCTTATAATTATTAGTACTAAAACTGCAGATACTTCACCCCCCCCAGACAGCAGTTGGAAGTTTTCAGGTGACTCAAACCAAAGATAAAAATATTATGGTAAATCCGTGCCTGTCTTCCTGAGATCTGAAATATTGCTTCATCCCCCACCCTCTCTCAGAAGTAATGAATGGATAGCTTCACACTGTACCAGCAGGCAGGTATTTCCATTCACAGGATGTTATTGTTTATTTTAAAAAGATCTTCATCATCTAGCTGGCAAAAATTTCCCTTTAGACTACTGTATGTGACAACTGCTGTAAGCAGAACTTCAACAAAAACAACCATCCAAGGAGGAGCTGTGCAAGTCAAAGGCCATGAGGGAGATAGCCAGCATGTTAGACAGAGAAATACCACAGGAAAACCCTATCCATCCATTCTGAAAAGGCTCCCATGCTAACATTCCTTAATATAAGCAAAAGTAGTGTCACTGAAGTAATTCCTGTCCTCCCACATATGAGAGTACTCTGAGCTAATGGAACAGGAACAGCTAATTATTTATATACCATAAAAACCAACACATTTCATCTTTCCACTACACTAGGTCAAGCTTAAGAGTAACTAATAATGAAAACATTTGATGTTCAATACACCAGCAGTCCTCTACAGCTAGAGATAAATGCAGCACTCTGATTCAGATTTAATCAGACTTTAAATACTTCTACTCTAGGGAAAAAGTAACTACTCTGGCAGAGCCTTATATAAATTTCAGGACAAAAGAGCCTAAGAAAAATCCCTATGAAATTTGACATTTCCCAGCCATATGAAGGGATGAGGCTTCACATTAAGCAGTATCAATAATTTCCTCTCTATTTCTTCAAAAAGCATCTGGTAAGCCTGCTTGCAACATCCTCCCTCATAGGATGAAAACCTCAAACTTGGCACTGTTGGGAGTCTCTGCCACCAAGAGGAGTAAACAAGGTCTGAGCTCTAAAGACACTGAGGGCTGTGTCTACAGCACAGCTTTCATAACAGCACATCCACACATCTTCAGAGGCCGTTCAGGCCATTCAGGTCATACAAAATATAAAATTTGTATACAACTTCTTGATTCAACAAAACTGAAATTTTGAAAAAAAAACCCCACATCCTTCATCACAAAGGGAAGTGATTTTTCTGGCTGAATACAATAAAGACCCAATTAGAAAATGCTAATTGCACCAAGCATTCTATAACAGCTGATGATTTTGCAGATAATTTAACAAACAAACATCATAAAAGTATTTTCACTGAGGAAAAAAAGTGTATTTATTTAAATCCCACTGGAAATTGCACAAATAAGGGATTCTCATACCATCTCTTCCCTAACAAAACATATTATATAGAAAACTATAGTACTTCTTTAGAAACACATACCAAGTCTTTAGGTTATTGCTCTATTTTTCAGTGTCACTTGAAGCCTTGATAGAAGGGCTCTCACCTATTAATTAATTAAGTATACTGAAGCAGATTAACACATCCTAGCAACCCTCACCACTGCCACACTGCGATCAAGGTGGTACCAAAAAAGCACAAATATACTTTATTATGTTATTTAACAAGGTGGTAGCTCTTATTCTCACAGTAACAAGTGAGACCTCCAACCAAAACTAAAAGTGGTTTGGTTTTGTTTTCTTTTTAATCCATAAAGTATTGATAACTTATCAGTAATTCATTTCAAAAACTATTTTCCCTATGGAGCAGAATCTCAATGACCGATGAAATCCCTGACTAGCAATTTAAATTTCTGCATTAAAAAGAAAATACAGAAAAAAAGTTTTTCTGTATCAGACACATCCATCAATTATTTATTATAATTTTACATAATAGGAAGGATTAAAAATCACTTAATGATTTTCTGACCTCATGAAGATAACTACCTTTTTGACAAGTGCCAAAAAAATTATTCTTATGGACAAACACGGGAGCAGAAGAAAGAAGAGGGTGAAAAGGATGTTATACGTAGCTGTTAGGGCTTATCTAGAGCATTACTGAAATAGAAATGAAGCTGAAAATCCCCCTAGTCCTAAAGACAAAACAGTCCTACCAATTTACTGAATATGACTTTATGTTCTTCTGAATCACCCAACTCACTAAGCACACTATTAGCCCTCAAGCCCTCATTTAAGCAAAAAATAACCACGTGTTTCATCAATCACCCTCATTTCTGAACACACCTTCAATTTTTCACATAACAGGATACAAACTGAGGTATGATCACAGGAAGCAAATGCTAAAATTTCAGACACATTCCTAAGCAGTCAAAGCAATACAGAATTATATATCAATATCTCGAGTCTCTGTACTAGGTCTCAAAATAGATTATCCTGGAGTTTTTTTCCATAAAATACTTACCTTCAGAACAGCAGCTGGTCAAGTAAAACGTATTTTGGATTGCAGAGACATACTTAATTTCTTTTTTTTCAATTTTCCTTTTGCAATATGTTTTGATCATTAGGTTTTGGATCCAGAAGAAAACATCAACAATGGAAGTTTACTTGCTTACCTCCAAAAATGAAAAGCGAACAGAGGACTGCATGGACTGCAGGGGCTTGTAGGGGTTGGGCTCAGGCTCCTTGGGGTGAGACTGCAAGTTAAAATAATGTCATCTCTAGTGAACGGAAGGTTTAGCAAGAGTCGCATGTTTTAGTGTAGGAGTTATGAAAGGAGTTTAGGTTAGAACCAAAACATGACCGTCCTCTTGAATGAAGTGATTGACAGTAGCCACACAGATTTTGACTTAAGATAAAACTGATTTAAATAAAAATAAATATGGTGTTGATGCATATGCTTGACTATGTTAGACTTCCTCCAGGAACAATACTTGTGTACAAAGTCCCAGAACTTTTTCAGACATCTAACCAAAGAGTATATGCAACTGGAGTGCTTTTTTCCTCTTAAAGAGTCTTGGGGGGCAGGGGGGTTAAGTTTTTTACATGCAAATTAGATTTATTAAAACAAAAGGAAATCCAAAACCGATTAAAAACTTCCATCAGCAATATGAAAATTTTAATAAAAAATTCGAGTTTGAGAGCCTAAAATGTGCACGCTTACTGAAAATTATTAGTGCTCCAGTTAGCATCAATTTCATTATGAAATGTTTCCTCACAAACACCAAGTTCTTCTTCTAAGTAATCAAATATAGATATAAACGATTCATCCATAAAATCCTTACTTGATAATTTGACTTCAAAGTTGTCTTCAAGAAGTTGCCTCAAGTACATCTCCATTCAAAACGTTTCTCATAAAAACAGTTGGCCACTGCCAGATTTCAGAGATGCTCTTTTAAAATATATTCATGCTGTCATATGCACATATCCCCATAAAACTCACAAGAAAGCTTCTTTTAAAAGAACATGCTTATAGCATGCCTCTCACTGCAATTTGCTTTAGCCGTCTGTAAAAAAACACTCTGTGCAGACTGAGTGAAGGCAGAAGCTTATGGGGAACTTCTTTTCAGCTCATCTTCATAAAGATTTGGTCTGCTTTGTACCAGACTCTAGCACCCAGCCAATACTAGCACTCCTGCCCTGTCCCCAATGGAGATGCAGATGGCCAATATGCTAAACATAGATAATGTCCAGTTCACATTTTCAATTGCATAACACTTTGCCAGATATTATTAACACACTGCTTTCAAAATCTTTCAAGGTGGATACTTGATCCAGGTTTTTTTCTGAACATTTCAGCAGGAAGAGTACTACTGCTTTTAGAACAGATTAGGAGTACAATTTTGACATTGTACATTTTTACAACCTTTTCCTTTTTGAGATGCCTTGGAGAAGGCACAAAGTTTGGCAAGTACACGCACACCGAGAGAAGGATGGGCCTGAAGGCAATTTCTGGCAAAGCTACTTTGTATGGGTAAATTCCTCTGGCTGCTGGCTGTGCATTCACAATCTCTGAACAAGGTGCACAGAAGAGCACCAGCAGCTGAGTACAAGCTGCTTTGGTTTCCACTGCAGACTATCTGTGCTAGCACAACAGCACCCTTGAGCTGACAAGATCCATTAAGAGCTAATGGCTCAGTATATCACTCTGAAAATGGCTAAACTGAAGCCAGGTTCATACCAGTCAGCCCATGCAGGCCTGCAGGAAAAAGTTTGGATCAACAGGCAGATTTTGGATTTTCCACTGGAGCAGTCTCTGTTGCACTGCACTGATCTGCAACAACATGCACTCGAAGTCTCGTTGTTTCTGTATGATCAGGACAGACTTGTAAAAACTGCTTTTTTACTTCTATGCTTTATCTGCTCTATCTCTTCATCTCCACTGCAGCAGAGCTGCTAGTTTGTCCTCAGTTGTTCCCCTTTTGTCCACCAGTCAGTTCTGGGCCTGACTGAGTGTAGGCTGGGAAACGATCCTGTGCTGCACAGTACTTGCAGCACTGCAGTTCCAGGTAGCACTGCAAGGTAAGATGTGGAGGCAGGCCATGCACACCACCACCACCAGCCTCCATCAGGAGGATGGAGAAGCAGTGAGGGAAAGCTGGAACTAATCCAAAGATAGTCCAGCTGGAGGGAGAACTGGTACCAACTGGCCAAAGCAAAAGACTGCAGCAAAAAAAGATCAAGGGGACTGCTATGGAGTAACAACTGTGGACAAGGAATCTACTAAAGCCAGAATGGTTAAAAGGAGAGGAAAAAAACAGCTCTGGCATTGAAGAAGAACATACTAACTTCAAACTCCAGACTGAGATCCCTAATTCATCTTGCTGTGAACAAATGCTAGAAATACTCTATGGCAAAGGCCATCATCCTTCCTCTACCAGATGGCTCACACGCAGTAAGTGAAGTCCTACACTGGCTAGTAGCCACTCGTATGTTCCTCATTTTCACTACTGAACACATCAGAGTCTCAGTCACTGCACAGACTCTGAGGGCATCCAGTATCAGATTTGCTCGTACTATGGATCTAAAAATTCCCACCGAGCGATGATACTGGTGTGTCAATCCAGTTCTTCTATAGACCTCACTCTTCAGCTTTGTTATTTTAGGATCTATAGAAACCTGTTCAAACAAATTATCACAGTGCATGACAGCCTTACTTCTTACACTTAATAAACTTGGAATGCTTTGTTTTGGATTTAATATTCTTTCAAGGAGTTTTTTGCAAGTAATGAATATAAAATAGACAGACTGTACTTGTTTCTCAGGGAGACGACATAATTCTAGTCCCAACACTTAAACTTTACTGAAAAAAAATTCATGAGACTCAGGGTGCAAGGAATAAATTGGATTTTTTTTTCCCTTAGATAAGCTCTTCTTTAAATGACTGCAATTAACAGTTTGGGAGACATGATTTAAGTCTGCACTGACTCAACTCTGGCAAATCATGAGAGAATGACTCTATGGAAATCATTATGTGCCAGCAACCAAAATATGGTATTTTCTTTTCTCTACAAGTAAATCAAGTTCAAAAAGGAGCAAGTGTGATGACAAAAGTAATTGAAATATATGGGAAAAAATATATCCAGACAACATTTTAGCAAAAACAATGATCAATACTGAATTTAAAATATAACTATTAATGTTATCAGTATTAAATATTTTGAAAACATGGCAAAGCAAGTGTAATTATGTTAGGTTACTGTGAAAAAGGAGGAAGCAGTGAACAATTACTGCATATTATAAAAACACATACATATGTTGAAAAACAGGAATCATTTTTCATCCTTTTGCAGCTAATGATGTTATTCTCACATGATGATTACATAATTCAGTGAAGACTGATTTAAAAATATTTAAATTGCCAAATCTCAAAAGAAGTATAATTATCAATTATTCATGCAAAAAATTTTAATGAGATCTCTGATAAGACCCCTCCCCCAAAACTCAAGAGAAATTAGTAATGCTGGGGTTTTTTTCAGAAAAATATCTAGAGCTTAGCCTGCCCACAGCTAACACACACTGCTCTTATCAGAAGATGCCTAACTGAAATGCAGAATTTCTGAGACATTTCACAAATATAGTTCTGGGGAACCAGTATGACATCTACATTTGCTCCTTGGAATAAAGTGCTCTGTCACCTTCATGTGATTATTAGTATAAATTATTCGCTATGCTATACCTAGAGCCCTCTCTTTATCATATGGCAGATGCCAGAAATAATACCTTTCATAGCTAAATAACTTTACCGCAGGCATCTGCACCTTTCAGGGTTTTATACAATTTTTTTAGCCTAGCAAGAGCGGGGCAGTGCCAGGGAATACTAAAGGATCTGACGTAACCATATCTATTTACCTAGACAAAATTAGCAAGTTCTGATGATGGCTGTAACATGCATACATACATGCCTGACATGTCAGTGTAGACTACAGGGTATGTATGTATGCATAGATAGAAATAAATATTTGGCTTTGACTAACATATTGGGGTAAACATATGCTGGCAGTTATGAATAAAGGACTACACTTACTATCACAATACATTAAAATTACACTTTTTCATTTAGCTACTCTCTAAATAGCTGAAAGTACACAAATTAGTTAATCAGTTTTAAGCACGTACAAGTAATCACACTGCTAAATTAGGTAAACATGCTTACTGCAGAAATTGTCTGGAATCCTCCAGAATGTCAATACAAGTCATTAATGCAGTTACATATGTAAAATATGTCTTGTTCCTTACTAATTTTCACTAATAGCGTTTCTATAATGCTTTCATCTTCCGCAGTGCTCTCTAATATTCGGCATAGAAAGAGGCCTTTCTAAAAGGCATCACTGGGATAAACAAACAGCAACAGAGAGCTGAAGAGAAAGACACCATGGCCTACTGATAGATGCTTCCCCTACAAGCTGACAGGATGCTTCATGCACTGAGATTCAGTAACTTCAAATATGCAGACATGCTTTCCTTCTGAACACACTGCAATATCCTGGCTCCAGGCTCACACATTTGCTGAAACCAACTGCAATGCATTGAAAACATGTTCCTTCAACCTGGAGCTGCAGTGTTCCAAGGCTGTCAGCACAAATGTATGCTAAAAGCTCCTGACTGCACAAAAGCTGGCATCATGCAGGAACCATTAAAATTGTAAAGACAGACAATACTTACTCCAAGGTCAGCCCTGGAATTTGCAGCCTTTCCCGCTGGGCTTTCATTGCTGTTATGCGTTACCACACTGTATTGTAATCATGACAGACATTCGCGAGCAGCATTCTGGCGGTGACAAGAGAGCCAAATGAACCACTATAAAGGAACGGACTAAGGATCTCTTGGGGACAGGGGGAGGACCTCAAGTTGGGGTCCTTCCACCTCTATGTCAGAAGAGCCCCAGGCTGCCTCTCTCAGGTTAGTGGCAGCGCATGTCGCGCCACTTAACTGGAGCAAACGGCACGTTCAGTTGTGCACATTAAGTAATTCATCCCCGGAATTCCGCAGCAGCAGCTACTGCGCCAGCACAGGCACACGCACGCGCGCACACACACACACACACACACACACACACACACAGTGCACCTTGGAGAATGCAGTGGTCCCCCTCGCTGTGCCAGCCCACCGTGCAAAACAGACTCTATACTTAACACAGTTTCTCTCGGCAAATGTCCAGCGTTCGCTGCCCCCTCCGATCCTGACAAATAGAATAGAGCCATCTTCTTTAAGTCACATTATCCATTTCCGTGGTAAACAGACAGTTTCTGCAGTAACAGAGCAGCAAACTGCTGAATGAAAAGCAGGGCACTTCTCCTTTAACAGAGAAAATTAATTGCCAAGGCTTTTCAGAACAAATATATTATTGTAACACAAAGGTTAATACAAAAGGAGAAGTCATCATTTGGTTCTATCACGTCTGCACCTAAATTTTAAAGGGGAATCATCTATAGTTTATATTAAGGGTGAGAACCAAACCTAGAAATTGCAGAAAAGTCTATTAACTTCAGTATTAAAGGTAGCATTGATACAGCAATGGTTAAAAGTTTCTTAAATCATGGAATGTTTGGGGGGAGGTAGGCCCAGAACAAGCCTCGGATCATTAGGCTTGGTGGGTCAAGGTGAAACTCACCTGAATGATTCTGATAAATGGGGTGATTGTTAATTATATTTGTGTGACCATAATTTATGGATGATTGTATATGATTATAATTCATAACAAGAATAATGTTTTAATCTACGGTTGGGTGAAATAAATAGAACAATGTAATTTTAATCATTAAACCTTTAAGTTATGTAATTGTGAGGGATAAAAGGGGAGGTCTCCTTTCAGGGTTCTCTCAGAGTTAGATTTGGGGTTCTTACCCCTAACTCTCAGGCTCTTCAATAAAGCACTGCATATAATAACCTGTGATTATGTGTTCTGTTTCTCAACGCTAACAGCATCACTTAAAAGTAAGCCACTACCCAAAACTTTATATAGACAATTTAAGATCACTGCTGCTGTATGGGATTTTGGTTATAATTTAATTATATACCTTTTTTAGGCACTCTCTCTTAGTCTGTGATGACAGTTTTAATAAATATATACTGTGAATTGTTCCATGAGGAGTAGCATTTTTTCAAAGTTCTAGAGAAGACCATAAAAACAATGTGCAGGTACTTATTTTAGTAATTTTAGAGCTAGAATATTTTATCTCACCCACCTACTTTTCCTGTACACAACATAATAAAGACAACCATATGATTTTTTTTTTTTTTTT
>VXBU01008527.1:64675-84641 GCA_013400315.1 Bombycilla garrulus
GGATCTGCTGTATGGATGGACAACTTCCACAGACTAGTCAAAAGACAGGACCAGATAAAGCTGTTGCAGTTTGGTGATTGGCTTAATTTTGAAAGACAATAGTGAGTTCACAGGTACCAGGTCTCAGAGACAGAAGGAAATCTTCTAATTATGGAAACTGCCAAACTGGATTTGGTGAACTTGTTTGTTTTTTCAAACACAGTAAAAAAGAATAATTAAATTCTCGATTACATCTCTTATATCTCCTACATATTTCTACTGAAAGGTATTTTAAATTTATGTTATATATTTTTGGAGCCTTCATTTAAAGATATTGAAAACAAACCTAAAGGATACACAGAACTATGCATTTGAATTTTTAAAACATAACAGACACCTGGATTCTGAATGTTAACTTGAAGTCCCAACAAGCAGTCACTGTAAGGTAATTCTAAATTCTACATTCTCCTACCTCCTAAAAGCAAGAGAAGGAATGAAATTAAAGGAGTTAAATTCCAGCCCACTAACCACAATAGGTGAGTGCACAGACTTGCAAGGCCACAAAGATCAGTCAGGTGCCCAACTCTGAACGGCACTTTCAGAGAAGTTTTTAAAATTTGACTCAGAACGCAAGCAAAACATCAATTTTTGAAGATATTCTCAAACTTTAAAAATACAGTACAAGAATCAACTGTCTAACAGTCACACAACTCTGACACTGAAACTTTCTGGTGAAGCTGTCATGCCTACAGGGTTTTTCATTATTGAGTTTGGAGACAAGCATTTAAGAAAAAAAACTCAACAAGAGAGCAACAGAGTATGGGGTACTATGGCCACAGATTCTTGGCTCTCCCCTAGCTGCCAAGAACAGGCAGCTCCCTGTTCCCATTGCTCAGCACCTCTCAAACCAAGATCTGTTCCCTTTAAAATCCTTTGCTAAAAATATCTTTTGTACATAATACTTCTTCAGTTGCTGAAAAGTTCTGTTTCTGATAGAGAAAGAAAATGTTGACAGGTTAACTGTGACTGTATGCACAACAGACACATACAGTTTTAGTTAAGCCTTAAAGGATGCTCAAAGAACTTAACTTTGTAGATACTAGCTGTTAGTTTGGTGCTTCATTCTGTTAGCTGTGTAAGCACACGCACATGTAGCACCGAAGTACTACTTGCTGTTCTCTGAAACTGTTAACTTTTCGTTTAAGGCACAAAGAATAGGAGATAGCATTAACACCTTGAGGAGGACAGCCAACTCCAGTGAATCAGAATGGCACCAGAACTATTTATTGTAAACAAACTAGCAAAAGGACTAGCTCTGGAGGTGAAGGTATGCTTCAATCAAAACTGCAATACAAATTTAAAACATTACTTGCACAAGGCAAATTTTACTGCTGAGCTGAACAGAAGTCCATAACAAAGGCACTTGTTTTGTTTGCTCTTTCCTCCACATGCAAAGGAATAGTCTGTCACTAAACACTACTTCATGAAACACAACAGTTGAGCATTTAGTGCATTTTATCTGCAAGAAGACAATACTAGCAGCTTGTCTTGTCTAAACGGAAACTGAATGGGACTGGCAGTTGGGTGCACGTACAATTGCATCTAAGGGCTATTTCATGAACATGAAAGATCTTTCCTGAGCTGACTCACGCAAGCACCTTGCATTACGTTAAGGGTAAATTATTCAAAATTGAGACTGAGCTATAGCTTGACTTTGAAAAATCTTCTTCAATACATTTTGCCCGGTCCAGACAGAAGTTTAGAAAATAATGATTTACTGAGAAAGAGAGATGAATACAGAGTACAAGACCGTATTTCTCACTGTTGCAGTCTTACAGTTTTTGCAGGAATAAACAGGACTTGCTTCATGCATCTGGGGACAGAAAACTGCAGCAATTTCATTAGATGAAGCCTTGCAAGTGAAAGCTGACTTCAAGTTTGATCAAAATATCTGCTTGCTCTTAACTTTGCACTGCTTAGAGATTTCATCTCACCAACACAGAGTTGAGGAAGGAAGCAAAAGTTAATAAGAAGGCTTGTTGTTACTACAAAATCTAAATGAAGATTAACCTGAAAATATTGGCAGATGTTGCCTATATTGACACAAATTCTGTAAAGAAAATGTCTAATATGGAAAGAATTCCAAACAAAAAGTCACTCAACACTGAAAGGCCGTAAGTATTGTATTCCATTGCAAATACAAACCCTGGTCTCCTCTTAGCAAGTTCAAGAGTGAATTTAAAAAGTAAGATGCAGGAAAACATGGCTCAAATTATACATTTACATCTTTACTGAGATCTCTCTGGTTTAGTAATCTGAGACACCTGGTTAAAATCAAGCAAAACTAGAAGAGCACAGAGAAGTGTTTATTTCCTTGAAACAAACCAGAAAAATGTTACTTCCATAGCAGTTACTAATGTTGTATTCTTTCAAAGCCCCTTTCTTCTGCAGATGTTGACTGTTCTTGCCTTTTCTCCTTAAATAATGGTAACACAATAATACCATTAACAATGCAGGTACCACTGGCTTTCATTATTCTGTAACATTTAACAACAATTACCCTAATATAATTAACAAGTCAATGCATCCTTTGGTTCTGCATGCTCTCTTGGCTAATGTTTTCCAAAGGTATTCTAGGGTTAGTAATCAAAAAGAATAATGACACCATTCTGTCACAGTCAGATTATTTCATCTGAATTTCTGTCATCCAATCTGTTTAGCACACTAATTCACACATTTGTGGATTTCCAGCAAGCACAGCTGCTTCACTGCTAGCAGCACAGTTTATACTGAAGTTGTAGCAGGAACGATGCAGAAGCAGTTGAGTGCAACACTGCTTCTTGGCATCAGTGAGATGCAAAACAGAGCACAAGAGAAATGGGGTGAAAAACACACACACAATCTCTTCTTACAGTCTTTCAACACAGCATGCTTGGGCATACTATAACTACACACAAAAAAAGCCCGTAACATGGATCTTCCTGTTCCCTCTGCCTGAAGTCAACAACTGACCAACACAATATGTATAAAGCAAACCTCATGCTTTAGCTATCGGACAGAAAGTGCCAAAAAGTATTCTTCATAATGATCTAACAGGCCAGTTTATTCAGGGTTGCTTGGCTTCCTACTTTTCCCATCAGTATTTGAGATAGAAAGCATCCTCTACCTCAGATCCCTGTCTAGTATGTCTCGCTCATATGCTCAAACTCAAAAAATTGTTCGATTTGCAACTGCAAGGAATATTTCATCTTGGTCAGCTTGCATAAGGAGGAGGATGTGGGCTGTCCTGTCAGTTTCCCTGGGGAAGGGAGGAAGTGGCTGTGAATGACGGAAGTTGTCTGCATTCACCCGCACCCAAATGCTCAGTTTGCACAATGGGCTCAGCACAGAGCGCAGAAATAAATTCTTGTCACTGCATGGTAGTGGGTAGATTTTGGTAGAACCTGCATGTCCCTGGGTCATCTGTGTTCAATACATGCCAGCACAGAGCACTGTGAAATCCCAGGTACAGGCATGACTGTTTGGTACACCATGACAAAAGTACGTACTAGACAACCCCTTCCAGCCCTAAGTTCTGTTAACATCATGGATCTATTGACATTTACAGGCATATCCATAAAAAAAAAAAAATCTGATACCAGTAAGCAATTTACAATAACACATTTTAATAATGTATCACAGGAGTACACAGAAAAAAACTAGGTGGTCTTGCAAAACATGCCAGAGTCTATTTAGAGCTTTAACTCTCACAATTATGCAATGCACTTATTTTTAAATTATAGTTCTAGAAGCACTCTATTAAATTCAAACATATTTTAATAACTTTTTATAAATTAGTTGCATATTCTGCTGATAGCTCTATGGTATTTTGTCTGTATTATTAAAAAATTGAATGGATCTAAAGAATGTGTTTATTAGCAATGTTAATTATACATTTGAAATAACTGAACTGCTGTAAGTTAATGCAGCAACTGGTTGTCACACTGAACATCTTAACTAAAACCACTGATTCTAAAGCATTGCAGACAAAAGGAACCTATAAACATCCTCCAGCCAAGATCTGGCAAAATCTCTCTGCAACCTCACTCACTTCCAGTGAGTTTCAACAGGTAGCTCTTAAACTTTCCCTACAGCCAGGACAGCCTCCTTGTGTGTAGAATAGATGCATTTTAGATAAAGCAGGACTCATACTGACTAGTCCTGCAACTTTTAGAGCTCAGAAGACACATAAAAATAGAGAAGGCACATGACCAAAGAATGAGAGAAAAAGTTCTCTATTCTTTGTCTAAGTATCATCTGAACTGTTACTATATAGATGACACCAGCAAGAGGTGTTAGAGGTGTTAGCAATCTATTAAGGCAGCCTTTGTCATATTCCAACAACCAGTGTCCGATCCCCCTTGACTAGACAGCATCATTTTCACACCTGCCTGTGCAAGCTCAAAAATAACATCCCGTATAAAATCAATACAATGACACAGCACGCCCTTTGCCAAATTTTTTTATGGAAAACTCCTAAAGCAGCTACTTCAGATTTGGACAATCTCCTGCCATAATTCACTTTTATACTGTAAGAATAAAAAAAAAATTTAAACAAAAATTAGAGAGCAATAAAAATAGCTCAACCAAGAAAGTCCCTTGTCAANNNNTTATTATAGTCTCAATCTGCACTGCCTTTCATGAAAAAAAAAGCATTAAAAATTAGAGGCAAAAATAGACCTACTTTTTGAATAGGTCTACATTACAAGATTTAAACAGTTGTTCTTTTTAAAGACAAGACTCTTGTTACACAGGGTTAACCCAGACCCAGGCTATTAAACAAGCGTTTATTTATCTGGTTTTCATTTAAGCTAAATTTCAGTGCCAATTGATGTAATTTAACTTTCCTGAATATTTTTTTGTCAAAAGAATGAAAACATAAAAAACCTCAAAGACATAAAAACGATTTATTGAATAGTTTTTTAAGATCATGATGGTATCTGAATATCTCCTTCAAAAAAATTAAAGCACAAGTAGGAAATTTCATGATTCCACAGTCCAGCCTGCAGCTGGATTCTTCCAAAACCTTCCACCCATCTATCAAGAACTAATATATACCTACAGAGTTACTAAGCCCTGTTTTGGCTGGTTGATAAGTGATTCCTTGTTAAGAGCCTATCATGCACATTAATACATATCTGCCTCCAGAAGAGGCTTCCCAACAATATTTATTTTTTAATTCACCTTCTGGTTCTCTTTCTGATTAAACCAACAGGTAGGCGAGTGCTTCAAATGAAGGTGAGAAGCTGAAAGAGAGCCATCACTCTTTCACAAAGAAAAAAAAAACCAAACCAAAACAAAACCTCAAGAACTTTGAAGCTTGTGTCTTGATCTCTTTTTTTGATCTCTTATGCTTACATAAAGCCTTACACACATTTCCACAGAGAATTCTGTCATTACAGACAAGTAATGAATAATGTTGTCCATTATGAGATGGTATTTTTCTTCCTTTAAAGCAGATACTTAATATATGGAATCAAGTTTCAGCAGAGAGTTTGAGCAAATAATCCCATGGACATAATGACCATTTAAAAAGAAAGCTAGAAAAGTCAAGTGGTCATATTTTCCTTCCCCAGCAGAGGTCCATTATACCTATAATACTCCTATTGCTCCAGTCAGATGTTTGTCTCATCTGTTCTTAAAAACTGATAGGGATTTCACAACACTCCCAAGTACGCACTCCTCTATTAATTGCTTAGACACCGCTTAAACCATGTTTGAGATGAATCCCCTTTGATCCAACTTAACACATTATATCTTGCTGTACATCCCAATATAAACAGAAAACACTTTTACTTCCTACTCATGGCAGATGTTCCACACACTGGAAGACTTTCATGAACACCCCTCAGCCTTCCCTTCTCTAAAATAAATAACCCCAGCAAAGTAAATATTTTTCCATACACCATGTCAAATTTTCAAAGCAGCTGAGAGTTGTCATCTGTTTCCAGCTGATCCACCTCAATATACAACACTCCAATAGAAGGCCTTGTAAGTTCTGTGCAGGATAGAATAATGCCACATGCACTGCAGCTCAAAATACCAGCTTCCCAGCACAAGATACGCACTGCCCTCAAACAGCAACTGTGGTGCCTTAAACCTCACAGATCACTTCTGAAAACTATTCAACCATCTTGCATATCTGCAGTATTATCTGCAGGATTAAGAAGTTCTATTTTACTTGGCATATTTTCTCCAGGTTATCAGACTGATTTTGAAACCCCATACTGTTCTTCAACATCCTTGCATTCTTCCTAGCTTGTTGTCTGCTGCAAACTTCATAAACACCATTTACTCTATCACCTAGGTTATTAATGAAAAATAATGACTATAGCCAGTCAACCAGATTTACTACAAATGCAGCCCAATCCTGCTTAGTGTTTCTACCCTATAAGCAACAAAGCAACTGGCTCTTGAACGTGACAATATCTCTGGCCCATGCCTTCACTCCACCAAGACACATTTTGCTGTAATGGCTTACTGGTAAAATTTTACTTTAAAAAAAAGCCAGCAAAGCTCTGATTTATAGAACAAGAACCTAAAATCTTTATGAATTTAGATACATGCGGGTATATTCTTGGTACTTCTGACAGGCATGTCAACCAGAAAAACAGCCATATTTTTAAGTGCAAATGAAAACATTTTACATTTCTCCTAGCAGAATCTAGGAGACAAGCACTCACAAAATATGACAATGATCATTCTCAGCAGCATCTCAATGATACTAAGAAGAATAACAGCTGAGGCTGGGTCTCAAGGCCATACCTATGCATGAATATAAACATGGCTGATTTAATCCTGTTTCAATCACATAATTTGTTGAAGTGTGGTATGTCCAGTCACCTGATGGCAAAGTAGTACCATGCAGCAGAGAGGAAAAAAGCATTCCCAATGTCCACGTTCCCTGCACAACTTTTACAAAGGCACAAGAGAGCTTTTCCATTCAGACTAGAACAGCAGGGACTTGCTTGTTTACAGCAGCACGCTCAGCCCCATGTCAGGAGGCACCTGTGACTGCATGTTTGTCTCAAATACCATGCTTGCCTTCGCTGCTTAGAGGCATGAGCACACTAAACATTCCTGAGTGAAGCCACTGGTATTTGAGGAAATGTGATTATATGCAATTACACTGCCTTCTGCACTGCGGCAGTCAACATACAATGAATATAAAGTAAGAAACTCCCTGTGTCAGCCTTTTAGATTCACTTGCTCCCTGTGGCAGTTATCTGCTACCCTTTTCAGGCAAGCATGGCAATAATGCAGATCCACTTACCCCCAGCACTCTTTCTGACCTTTACACATGCCTGTGAGATCTCTTGCAACACATCTCATTAAACCTCACAGGTCTAAGCTTGACTGGCTTGCTAGAAAAAAAAAAGTGACAGAGAAGCGGAAACCCTACAATATTTGGGAGAAAATATAAGAGGACAGAGATGGCAGAGAAGAGCACATAGATGAAAGGAGTGTGTACTAATGCCAGGTTGGCTGATGCCTTCACTCAGTCAGCAAAGACTCGTTAAAGACTATACAGAGGCAGAGCTCATTGATTAGCCCTTATGAAACAGAATGGTACCATGTCAATGCAATATTTTCCTACTCCAAACACACAGAAAAAGAGCTCTGTCCTGCTGCCATACAACCCTCCCTTTCCTTTTCAGACTACCACAGAAGCCACCCACCTTCCTGTTGCCCATGCTTTTGGCTAAAGTAGCCTACTCATTTTCTGCAAGCTCCAGTCTTTTGGTGAGCCACCAACCCATCCACAAGAACTGCACGAGCTGCTTGCCCCTCGACTTACTCCCAGGAGCCATCACCCATCCTCCCATACACAAAGGATTTGGCAACCAGGTTCTTGGCAAGCCTATCACCATATTAATACTATAATCACAGAGTGCGTTCTGCAAGCCTAAACCTGTGTCAGGACCTCCACCCTAGCTCTCCACTGCTCTATCCCAGAGAACATGCCTGCAAGGAAGGCACTTGGCTTTATACTAAGGCTGAAAAGACAAGTGGAAAACCTGCAACAAAACAAAGCATGCAAAGGACTGCATTCAGTCAACAAAACTTTGTAAGACACTTAGCATGACCCATGACACTAATGAATATGAAACTTGAGAATTAAACAGGCTACAGACAATTTCTACTGGAGCACAATCCATCCATACTAGAATGGAGAAATTTACCACCTGGCAACAATAATTAATCTACTCCATTCTACAAATTTAAGATAAAAGCTCACCTATGAACACAGCCAATTTTTTATGACTTAGAGGTCTATGTGCACACAGAAATTGTCAATCAAATTCCAGTTTTGTCCACTACATGAATCAGGCCTCACAGCTTTTTTTCTTTTTTTTTTTTTTTCCACACTACAAATCATTCCCACTTTTTCCGTAAGGGTAACTGACAGTCCATATTTTTCATTGATTAAAAAAACTTTCTTACAAAATTGTTTTTGCCTTTCTTGAAATGTACTTAATCAAGCACTTAAGCAAGCAGTGGTTTTAACTACTGTTTCTCTTGAATTCTTGTCTGGCCACAATCCAACATTGCTATTATCCAAGGGTACTAATTGTTTCACTGAAATGCATAAATCAGTTTTATCAAAATTCTGTTACCAACTTTGACATTTGTGCGAGCAGATTATATAATTGCTGGTACCAAACTTTAGTCCACATTTTTTAATTAAGGAAATTCGTTTCAGAACTGTATGAAACTGTTCATGCACAAAAAATAAATACATCAAAGCAATACATCTCCAAATCAAACAGAAAGTGCAAAATTAAGACAGATAGAGAACAGTTTGGAACAATTTAGCCTGGAAAAGTAAGGAATTTTGCTTCTAGGGCATGTACTTAAGCACTGAGGCTCCAACAAAAGGAGAAACTGCCTCTACTTACTCCCTTCTTCTCATGTATTACCATTCCTGAAGGCTTCTCTCCACCATAAAGAAGCCTGATGTAAATTTTCTTTTAGGAGAAGGGCATTTTAAAGCAGAATGTACCTACTCAAAGCTGAGTGCAATTTCTTGCCACAATCTTTGAGTTCATGCCTCTGTCTATAAAAAGTTCTAATTTTTCTGAACTCAGACAGTATGGAAGGAAACATCATCAGGATAAGGACACAAACATCTTAAATTCAGTGATGGAAACTCACATACTTAACACACACTGAGAGATCATCTGTGGCTACCTACTTCAGCTAGATACACTATGAATGTCTAATTGATAGGGATGTATAGATGCTATCAGGCATTCCCTGGTTCATAAGAGGATCTGTGTGCTTCATGAACAGCAATTCTGATTGGATTAAATCTGTATTTCTGAGTCTGGCTTAACATTAGGCACAAGTATCTTCCTTGATATTACAGAATCACAGAATAGTCTGAGCTGGAAGGGACCCACAAGGATTATCAAGTCAACTCTTAACTGAATAGCCCATACAGGGATCAAACCCACAACCTTTGTGTTATTAGTACCATGAGCTAACCAGCTGTGCTAGGGTTAGGACTGTAAGTGTTTGGTGAAGACATACAAATCAATAAAAATATTTTACCAAGATATAAATAACCCATCCTCATTGTAGCAGTGTGTAAAAATATACTCTTATTTCGTTTTCCAATGGACTTGCAAAGTGGGATACTAACAGCCGTGCAGGTTTACAGTCGTGCTAAGCTTATATAAAATCAGTTTTGCTGCTGGAGTCAGCCTGAGAGAAAACTCCCATCTATTCATCCTCCCTTCAAGCCATTGCATCCTGCTGCCAGAAAGAAAGGCATTTCTGCAGTTGGGCAGTTTAACATGCTGAAGAAACAGCATGAAGCTAGGTGCAACCTGGATCAATTCTGCCTGTGTCCAGAGAAAGAGTTGTGCCAACACAGCCAGGGGGTGCTCCAAGCATGGAAAAGCTCACTTCTCAGTCAACCACAACTCTTTTATCTCAGTTTATGCCAACTATGCTAAGATTCCTCATCCTTGAAATAACTCTCCTTGTCCTGTTTAAAGCTGTGTCCTTGGCATAACACTGGGTCTGAAGCTCCAAAAGACAGTTTGAGATGTACCTACCTGGAACTGTTCAGGACCTCTAGATGTTTATGCCAACGAGAACATACAACTTTTCACATATTGAAATTCAATCTTCATGTCAAAATTTATATAATATGCAAATACAGCAGCCAACACAGCCCATGCACAGAACCTCTGATGCCACAGCTATTGCTAACCTCAACAGTATGAGCCCTTTTAATTAAGTACTATTAAAGTAATTTTAAAATACCACTGTATTGGGTTTCCATGGTCAGGTTTTAGTAGCAGGGGAGTTAAAAAGTGACTTCTGTGAGGAGCCGCCAGAAGCTTTCTCCATGTCTGGCAGATCCAATGCCAGGCAACTCCAAGACAGACCTGTCACTCACCAAAGCTGAGCCAATGCAACAATGTTAACACCTCTGTAATAAAAGACTTAAGAAGAAAAAAAAACTTTATACGGGTGTAATTGCAGTCAGAGAGGAGCAGAGTGACACAATGTGAGAGGAACAGCCCTGCAGACACAAAGATCTGTGGAGAAGAAGGGACGGGAGGTGCTCCAGGCACCAGTGCTGAAGTTCCCCTGCAGCCCGTGGTGCAGACCATAGTGAGGCAGCTGTGCCCCTGCAGCCCATGGAGGTCCCTGGTGATGCAGAGATCCACCTGCAGCCCCTGGAGGAGACCCAGACCAGAGCAGGTGGATGCCTGAGAGGAGGCTGTGAACCCTTCGGAGGCCTGTGCTGGAGCAGGGTCCTGGTAGGACTTGTGACCTTGTGGGGGACCCGCACTGGAGCACGTTGTGCCTTAAGGATGGTACCTTGTGGAAAGTGACCGACACTGGTGCAGTTCATGCAGAACTGTTTCTTATGTGATGGACTCACACTGGAGAAGTTTGGAGAACTGTCTCCCATGGCAGGCACCCCATGCTGGAGCAGGGGAAAGACCCTTTGCCCTGAGAGGAGCAGCAGAAACAAGGTGATGAACTGACCACAACCTCCATTCCCTGTCTCTCTGTGCCACTGAGAGGGGAAAAGTAGAGCTGGAGAAGGATGGAGTGCTGAGGGAAGGTGTTCTTAATAGTTACTTTATTTCTCATTATCCTAGTTCTTCTGGTAATAAATTCAATCAATATTCCCAATTCAAATCTGTTTGGCCTGTGATAGTATATGGTGAGTGATCTCTCCCCATGAAAGCATCATTGCATTTTCTCGCTTCTGTCCAGTTGCAGTAAGGAATGACAGAGAAGATTTGGTGGGTGCCTGACACCCAGCCAGGGTAAACCCACTACAACTATCTGCAGAAACATAAGCTCTTTAATAACTGGATATTACTGTGCTGACATGTGCTGTTGTATACTACACTTTAATAAAGCCTCAGCAACATCACAGAAAGCGCATTAACATCTCAAGTGATCAGCGAAAACAATATGTATGTGAACGCAACTGAGGTGATTGAACTGTGGCAATTTTTCAGATTTGGAGTAAACTAGCTAATAACATGCAATGACAAACATCTTAGCAAGAGTAAGCAAGGTCAAGTTCCAAGAGCCACTTTCTGCTCTGGCAGAAGTGATCAGCAGTTTAGCCATTAACTTTAACAGAGGCAGTCTTCTACCCACACAACAGTTTCAGGTTAATATAAAGCATCAAGGACACCAAACTAATGCATAAAAAATAATTTTGTTTAATTATTTTCCTCTCTGTCACTGAAATACTTAAATAATTCAATACTTGACAGGAAATTCGTTTTCTATTTTCTTGGCTTTTCTTACATAATGGGTTTGCTTACTGTCTAGCATAAGACTTCTCATGCATCCAAACCTAAAACATGAATCTTTTCCAACAGAGCAGCTATCCTATTAAATACAGACTTCTGGTGCGTTCCTTGAGTCAGAATAACAGAACACTTCACTGCACTTTCCCAGCAGTTACAGTTTCAGTTATTCACCTATCTCACCTACTATCACTAAAACCTACACAGCTGAAACCAAGTAGCCAGCCTCTTGTGCAAAGGCAGAGGGTTTTACTCAAAATGTGTTGTCACCAATAATCTACAGATCATCTTAGAGTATTATTTTTGCAAGAAAGTGAAGATAGTTTGCTTCTTAAGATATTTTGTGACATTCATATCCCTATACTTTCTCAACAAGTTACTAATACAGAATAAGAAATTAAATAAACACAAATAAAAAAATACAAGCTTTAAAACCAAACAGCTCAAAACCATTGGAGAGTCAAAGCCAAGGTATAGAAATCTAAGCAAAGCAAAATTAAACTCAGTTATCTGAGTTTAACAGTATACATACTATTATAACTTAATAGTATACATACTATTATAACTAAGTAACAATTTATAAAATAATATATAGTCTTTATTCCATAATCAAAATAGTATCTTAACAATCCAACACATTTAGTAAAATATTCCTTTTTCCTACCTTCTCATCCACAGGACTGTTCACAGAGTTCCATAAACATGACAAGTTTCTTTTATATCATTGACAAAGAGAGCATATTTCTTACTAGATTCTTAACAAGAAAACTTTTAATACAAAACAAAAACCTGACCTTAAAAACTTTTTATCCCTTTGGAAATCCCTCACAACAGCTTCTCCAAAAGATGGGCACAAAAACAGTGGCACAACCCATAGGTTTTCAGTTACATTTTTCATTTCTTTGTATGTATTCTAAGGCAGACCAACTGCCACATTTAACCTCCATTCTAACTGCCCTGAAAAGAAAACTAGCCTACTCTAAAACTGTCAAAAACACATACTACAATCTAAGCAAAATGGAGAAAGACTTCATATACTTACAAACTTCCTCTTCTTGGAAGGCTCAACTCTTTCTGCAACAGAAAAAAAGTTACCGTGTATTAGCAATAAAATATTTTAATTGAAGGTGGTCTTTTTGAAACAAGTACTGTAACCCTCCCATCCCATCAGTAGCAGAGAGACAAAAGTGGAATATTGGGACAGTAAAAGATGTCACATGTACCACCTTCCTTTCTTATTTGAAATATTAACATTAGCATTTGGAAAAGTCTATACCCTTTTGTAGCAGCAATATGGAAACATTTCAAGCAATAGAAAGATCTTACGGAAAAGCCTTACAGTCAGCTATGATGCACTGGCAACACCATTAAAATCTGCAAGAGTCATTGACAAAGATAAACTAAGTTCTTTCCAATACTCATAATTTGCAAAAAATTGTTAATAACAGGATCACAAGCTGAACATTGCCACCAAGCTTTCTACACTGTATTCTTAAACCCAAAAAGGATTAAGTACATAACAGTTTGCTCCACAATAAATAATTACAATTTATTACAATTCTTCTGCAAAGTACTAGCATAACAACAGAAACACCTCTGTTTTCTAGAGCTTTTGCTGAGAACTGTTAAATAGTCAAACTATAGTTTAACAGTGGAACAACTTTTTCTGGAATTGACAAGATAACCTGCTAGTCAAATGGAAACTACAAGACAAACATTTTACTGTTATTTTAGTGTAGAAGAAAGCCACAAAATCCATGAAGTTTTACCCATCAGAAACAAGCAAAATAGATATTTTGCAAAATACAAGTATATATTGTCATCTGTTGTATAAATCACAGAATAGCTGAGGTTGGAAGGCATCTCTGGAGATTCTCTGATCCAGCCTACTCACAGCAAAAGCAATTGCAACACATCACTTAAAACTACATCCAGTCAGGTTTTGAACATCATTTTGAAGCAAAGATGGACACCCACAACCTCTCCAAGCAATCTGTTCCCGTTTCAAATACCATAATTTCTTTTTATTTCTCACATGAACCTGAATGCTACATTAATTAAGCGCTATCTTTCCAATCATGCCCAGTAGGAGAATCAATTGCATTCAAACAAAAGGACAACCTGTCTGATCCAGAGGATACACAGTCAAAACACACTTGAAGGGCAACATCCTTTTTGAAAGACAAGATTGCATATGTGAATGGTTCAACTTATGTGGCTGGCATTAAGTAATTGAATTGCATTCCTTTATGTTTACTTACAATGACCTCACAAAAAGCGGTTTTGAAGTATGTAACAGACACTCAGTTTCCATTCTATAAGTTATCAAAGGGAGCAACTGAAAAATTCTCTTCCAAAAGTAAATAAACTAAACATGGGCATTCTGTGTATGTGCACATGCATTTACTTCACATAGCAAAGAAAGTTATAGGCATTGACCAGAAAACACATATGAGAATACAATCAAATAGGCAAAAATAGTTCAGCCAGGCATCTTAGATAAAAGGCCACAAGGGAATGAATAATTATGTATTCTTTAGAGAGTTTTAAATGGTGTGCAGTAAATAAAGCCCAGGCTGCTAACTGAATGATAAGGACTAAAATATCAAGTAGCAGCTCAATTCTTGAGCACCACCCATCCTGTTCACTGAATGAGGAAGGAAAAAATAGTGTGAAACAATGCAATTAGACATAATGCAAAGGCATAGGAGAGCAGAATTAGAGGCCTTGGTAACAAATTCTGGTACTTCCTAGGAAGTTCCAGCAACTGTTCCGAATTTGCATTTTAAAACAACGTCTTTTAGCATAAACATATGCTTAGGTACAAAAGAACAGTTACACCTGCATACAACATTGCATTACGAAGCTGAGTAATCCCCCTCAATTTAAAATGCAACATCCATCATGAACAAAATGTTACTGCAAATTAGAACCCACCTATTTCCCTCTGTGTTTTTTTTTTCTTTAATATTTACAATGTCATTGTGTTCTATTTCTAACACGTAACTTTACTTGTAATGGTAGGCACTGTCATGCTGTAATAGACAATGCTTGTGGGAAAGCTGCCAAACAGTACGAGAAAGAATCATACACAAGTTTGAGTTGCAACATGTACTTTAAATTTGTTTCCTGTGAATCTGGGTTTTATTATTGTTTTATTCAATAAGAGTGTTTTGGTTGTAATTTATCATTAAAACAGCAGCACAAATGAGAGATACTAGCTTCTGAGGACACCTGAAGTCACGTTGAGTCTCTTGGCACATCCTCATGCACGCCATGCTGCAGGACTACTTTTGACTATCAAATGAAATTCCAAAAGAATAATGGCTCACTGATAAAGATGTTAAAAATTGCCAAGACCACTCCATATAATGGAAAAAATTAAAAAAACCTTAAGTACATAATTCATACAGGATGACTTACAAAACACTGCATTTCTAAGGCTGGATTTTAAAACAATACATGTACAAACAAGAGAAGTACTGAAATAAATATCTTCCTGGATAATATTTCTATCCTCATTTTTCCTATCTATTACAACCGTGATGTTAAAATGAAAGGTCACTTCTCTCATGTGTCTCCAGCTGGAGTACATCCAAGAAAAAAAAAAGTAACCTAAAATGTAGTAAACTGAAGCATGTTTTTTCACTGTCAGACCAGACTAAATTATTACGGCTCCTACATGATTTTTTGGTGTTACTTAGGACTCACCCACCCCAAAGACTTTTCCACAGCCTGAAGAAATTAATAGATTATTGGCTGTGTCACTACAGACTTTCTCCCTCCACAGAAGGCTCAACAACATGATGCTAGCTTTGCAATAGTACAGCACAGCTCCACAACCAGATCTACACAAAATAGGTGAGAAAAGCATAAACATGGGCTTAGATCTAGCTTACAGCTTAGATTAACAATTTATTTCCTAGGTATACAAAACACTATTTGTACTAAAAAGCTAAACACTTTTACAAAAACACCTCTTCATCTGTTTTTGTCACAGCCACAGGGACAAATGATACCAAACCAAAAGTCACTCAATTCTTCAGGCTTGCAATGTTCCAACTCAGATCTCAGTTAAACACCAAGTGACCTGCATCAACTTCAGTTTTCTGTCAGTTCAGTGTTTCCTTTCTGAAATCCTCACTAGAAGACGCAGAAGACTCATCTGCCCTATCTCCACTGCCCAGCATCCAGTGCATGTCGATTGCTGAAGGTAAAACTTAGCAGGGTCAGGACCTTCAGATCACATACTTAGCAGACAAGCACCTAGGGCATCAAAAAGAGAAAAAGATGCTTTCGCTACAACTCTGCATGTTTCTCAGTCACGAGCTCTGGCCCTGAGTACCCCACTGTGTTCCTTTGCTCTTCTCCTACATGGAGTCCTCCTCTGGCCAGTTCAAGTTGGGCTGGTTTTAGGGCTATTTCATTCCACTGCAATAACACAAAGCAGATTTAATGGACTAGAGACTCTTGCTCTTGAGGCCCTGCATGTCTCAAAAACTACTGTCAAAAATATAATAAACTTTGCCTCAAGTTTAAGAGATCTGTGCAAGCTGTGCCAAATTGTTGTGATGCAGCATTAAGAACTAGATATATTGAATGAAATTGCAGCTGTAATTAATCAGTTCAAACTCTCTACTCTGTGCATTCTTCTATCAATAACATGTTTTGACAAGAACAATGCTTTCCTGATTATTTCAGTAATTATGATTCTTCCTCTGGGCCTACACACCTCTAAGACACTTCAGTATGCACAAGTTCAGAATCCTCACCACAGTGCAGATATTCAGCCTTATAAGCAGATCACACTGAACAAATAACACACGGCCAGCTTTATTCCAGGTCAAAGTCTTCACCCCACTAACTAGAAATATGGTTTAGAAAACAAAACTATGTAAATAGATTTGAGCAAAAGAGGTGACTTAGAAAACACTAACTTCTTCACATTCCTCGTAAAGATTAACAGCAAATTACAGCAAATTAAAAATATTGAATTTTGTCCCCTATATGCAAGGAAGAAAAATGTCATTTACTTACTGCTTGTTACTGGTTCAATTTTAAACAACCAATAATAAGTTGCAACATTGTAAGGTCAGCCGGAAGATCTCGTTTTGCCTCCCGATCCTCGGAACAGAGACTGGGACAGACCCCACAAGACACAGCCTGGCCTGGCTGAGAGGGGAGATGATTGCTGCTGCGGTACAGTGCTTCGGGCAGAACGGCTGTAGGTACAGCGCGTGTGTTTACTGCCATGGTACAGCACATACTTGATGCTGATCAGCTACAGGCCTGCTTACAATAGGCCATAAATCTCCCTGCCTTTTGGCCAAATGCCACTTGCCTTGGAAAAAGACTTAAAACTGTGACTCTCTGAAGGGACTCTTGAGCGAGATCTCCCCATGAAAGAAGACGCGTCTATTGGCTGGGCATCAAGGACTTCGTCTCGCCGTTGGTAGCTATATCCCACCTTCCCTCTCTTTTTTTCTCTCCCCCCCTTCTCTCTCTCTCTCTCTCCCCTCTATCGCATAATTGACTTGATCAGCACTCAATAAAGTGCTTCGTTGTTTTGTTGAAATTATAGTCCCTTGCTGTTTGCCTCTTATTTTGCACCTTGAGATCCCTCGAACCATCACGATTTCCGCCTTGATGTTAAAGCGGACCGTGACAAACATTCATAAACTGCCAAAGACACAGCTAATATTGTTAATACAAGGTTGATTTTACAACCACAGTAAATCTGCTTCATCTTCCAACAACTGCAATCTTCAAATATTCAAGAAGTCTTTCAGAGTTTCCAATTGCTCATAAAAATAGTCTGGGAAAGTGCACTTTCTCAAAACAAATTTTGGTTATGCATTCTTCACCTGGTGACGTATCAAGCATAATAAGATTAATACAAGGAGTGTGTTTTTCTTTTAAACACTGTTGCTCTACCCATCCATCAAAAACTACAAATATCTGACAGCTTTCTGGTAACCTGTGTTAGACCTTAACAGCTTAAAACTGTAACATCACTGTATTAACAAGAGTAGGAAGGAAAAAAATCAGCAATGGCACACAATTCACCTTATCATCAACAACAATAGCAAACTTACTGCTTTGAGGAATGAATTTGACAGATTTCTTCTAAAGCAATTACTATACTTTTGCTGAAGATAAACTGGGGATGACAGCAGGTCTTGCATTTGGATGTAGCAGTAAGGAAAGAAAGCAATGCAAATAACAAAGTAAAGGATTGTTTCGATCTATCAGAGAAAGGTATTACACCATGCAAGATCTTTTTACAAGCTAATCTTGACCTCTTTATAAGATTAATATATCGAGTCACTGCACTAATCCATACTAAATACCTTCTAAGCAAGGCAGTGGCAGGTTATGCTTTTTATTTTACGGCTTCCAACTTTGCCAGCATTTGGTTCTTTTGAATCACAGAGCAGTGATGTCTGTGTGGAGACAGATCAACCACAATAAATGACTAGCATTAGTGTCTCACACGAAATGTGCATCTTCTGCTCTAAGTTTGTTTCTCTGGCAAATCTGTCTTTTGTTTCTATGACAACTTACAGCGTTTCCTGGTTCCAGGACCAGTAACCCTTTGCCTCAGAAACGATATTCTATTAACATCAGGGTGGAATTTTAGGAGTGGCTGTTGACCCTAAAAATTGCAGTTGAATGCAGGATTAACCAATTTTCAAAAAGGTGCTGAATATACATTGAGGTCTTTCTTTGTCAGTCAAGGTGTTTTCACTTGAATCTGATTTCTCTCCAAACAGGTGTAACTATAAAACTGTTCCTCCTTTCAGATGACCCAAGTGCGTTTGTGTTTGCAATACATTCTTCTCAGCAATACGTCCTTCTTGCAATACGTCACTCAGTCTGAGTGCTAGTCTTCTCCAAGATGTAATTCTATATCTACTTTTCTCAAGAAATTGTACCAACACCTTCTTCACTGATAATGTAAGTCAAAATCACTATCTTTCCTTTTCCACACTTGCTGCCAAGGAACCAGACATTATCGATGCCTTACAGTAAAGTCTGATGTTCTGCCTTTGAGCTGAAGGCTTACAGATTGTTTCCACTCATTCAAAAACAGCCACCAATTTACCAGGGTTTTTGCTTGCTTATAGTGTACTCTACCAATTAAATCCCAGATTATCTCTTCACAAGCATTTCAATAAACAGAAATTGCCACTTCTGCACTGGCAATTTCTGGAAGGTAGTTACCACTACTCAAGGAAGATTCCATTCACAATTGCCCTTTGCAGAACAGCAAAACACTCCTTGAGACAAAACACAATGCTTCTTAATTCTGCACATTCTTACTTGCACATTTCAAAATTTAAAGACGTTATTCTGCATGATAATTTATTCCCCTCACATCCCCAGACTTCAAGCCACAAATTAGCAACACCACCAGAGATTGTAATGGGAATATACTGCAGAAATGAAGAGGCACTTAAGCTCCAACTTGGCCAGAAAAAGCCACATTTTATCTAATTCAGTATTGTGTGTTCTATGCAATTCATTTTTATCTTCTTAGCTAACTTTCCCTGCTTTGGTTGCCGGCACTGCTGACTGCTGACTGTATCCTTCAAAGGAGAAATGTGTCAGTTCTGTGTTCTGAGATGTGATGTAAAAGGAATGTTGAGGTGCTAGATATTATCAATATAAATGCAAATTAACAGTTTTAAAAAGAATGCTAAACTGGCTATATATAAAAACCATATAATAAAAAGAAAGCAATCACTTTATCGCATACACAAGCATTTAAATAATCTATTTTCCTACACATGAACCAGATACAACATTAAGACTTATAATAGACTAGACCCAGCTAAGTAAACAGCAGTTAAATGTGTTTTGCTTTGCATAGTATTCTAGAAATTCTCATACAGCATTAAAAACACTGATTGGTAAAGAAGATTAAACATTTCAGAAGGACTCCGTGAGTTAACAGTATGGCTTTTCCTATGAAATACGCCATAGTCTAAAGACTCTTCAATTGCAGGACTGGTAAAAAAATTTAGTAAGCAAAAGAACGTTGTCTACTTTGTTAAAATTGTCTAGGCACACAATGTAATAACATTCCTAACTAGATTTTGAAATAAATTAACAGAAAACAAAGAAAAACAATTACACCTTTTTTTGTGGGT
>VXBU01008529.1:294-21106 GCA_013400315.1 Bombycilla garrulus
TCCAAGATTATTCCAGCCTCATCCAGCCTGTCCTGGGACACCTTCCACCCTCTCGCAGATTGTTCCAACTTCATCCAGCCTGTCCTGGGACACCTTCCACCCTCTCGCAGATTGTTCCAACTTCATCCAGCCTGTCCTGGGACACCTTCCACCCTCCCAGATTGTTCCAACTTTGTCCAGCCTGTCCAGGGACACCTTCCGCCCTCTCCCAGATTGTTCCAGCCTCATCCAGCCTGTCCGGGGACCCCTTCCACCCTCCCAGCCCATTCCAGCCTGTCCTGGGACACCTTCCACCCTCTCCCAGATTGTTCCAGCCCCATCCCGCCTGTCCTGGGACACCTGCAGGGAGCCAGGGAAGCCCCAGGCTGTGCCCTGCCTGCTCCAGACTCCCCTGGTTGTTCCCAGAGGTGCCAGGGGATGCTGCGGGTGCTGCCTGAGCCCTCCCACTCCTCCCAGCCCTGCACTTACACAGTTCTGCGGCACTCCCACGTCTGAGGGAGGAAAGCAGAGTCACACACTTGTTCCTTGCTCCTCTCTTGCAGTGGATGCTTTGATTTCGATACAATGGTACCAATCTATAAAAAAGAACCAAACAAAAAAAACATAAATCAGAATTGAACATGGGTGAGTGAGCAAAACTGACTATATCTAATAATCCAACAATCTGTGAGACTGATCATGGAATAAAATCTTTTAAAACACCTCCGAGCTGCCCCATCTCTGCAGAGCTGGGTTATGAATCCAAACCCTCAATCCCTGAAAAACCCCTCAGAGTTGGGTTATGAATCCAAAACCCTCCCTGGAGAACCCCCTCAAAGTTGGGTTAGAATCCAAACCCTCAATCCCTGAAAAACCCCTCAGAGTTGGGTTATGAATCCAAACCCTCAATCCCTGGAGAACCCCCTCAAAGTTGGGTTAGAATCCAAAACCCTCAATCCCTGAAAAATCCCATCAGGTCAAACCTTTCCTGAGAGCTGGGCCTGCCAGGGAGGCTCTGCAGCCCCTGCACGGCCCCTGGGGGTGGCAGGGCCACCAAAACCCCCTCCCTGGCACCGAGGGACACCAAGGGACACCAGAGCCCCTCCCAGGCACTGAGGGACACCAAAACCCCCTCCCTGGCACTGAGGGACACCAAGGGACACCAGAGCCACCCTTCCTGGCACCAAGGGACACCAAGGGACACCAAAACCCCCTCCCTGGCACTGAGGGACACCAAAACCCCCTCCCTGGCACCAAGGGACACCAGAGCCCCTCCCAGGCAGCCCCAGCCCAGCTGCCATGGATAAAGAGCCCAGCACGCTCCTTACGCTGCTTTCCCTGCGTTATTTCTCAGTGCTTAAGGAACTGGGGCTGTTCCAAACAGCAGCAAATGAGGGTGGCATTAATTTTAAAGAGGCTGTAATAGCTACCAGGTGGCTCCAGGATTTATTATAAATAACTCTCGGGTTTGCGGAGTCCTCAAGCCTGCACCAACAATTGATCGCTGAATAAAAACATCCCAGTGAAGTGCAACTGCAAGTTAATAACCCAAATATGAAAACCTATTTTAACCTGCTAAGAAGGCCCAATTAAAGACAGAGGAGACAAAACAGCCTGTTGCTCCAGTTCCAGGATAGGCGATCCAAAGAAGGGGAAAAAAATAACATTAAAGTGAATAAAATATTAAGAACCTCTTGCATTTGCCAGGGTGAGGTGGGAGCAGCCCCAGAGCTGGTGTTACACATCACCAGCGCTCGGGTGAGGAGGAGATTGCAGCTGGGACAGAGTGCAGGGACAGGGAACAGCAGCCCCGGGAGCTGAGTGCACGGGAGGATTAAATTAAAGGCTTGGTGGGAGGTTAATCAGGGAAAAAAAGCACTTGGACAATTCCTATCCAAACATCCCCAAAGCTTGGGGCTGGGAGAACAGCTCCAGGAGAGCAGGAGCAGGGATCAGAGCGGGATCAGAGCAGGGATCAGGGATCAGAGCAGGAGCAGGGATCAGAGTGGGATCAGGGATCAGAGCAGGGATCCAGGGATCAGAGCAGGATCCAGGGATCAGAGCAGGGATCAGGGATCAGAGCAGGATCCAGGGACACTGCCAGCTCCAGGGATCAGAGCAGGATCAGGGATCAGAGCGGGATCAGGGACACTGCCAGCTCCAGGGATCAGAGCAGGATCAGGGATCAGAGCAGGATCAGGGATCAGAGCGGGATCAGGGATCAGAGCAGGATCAGGGATCAGAGCAGGACCAGCAGCCTGGGGGTTGTAAAGAGAGCAGGAAGCTGTAAATCAGTAAATCTGTAAATCAGATAAAGGTGCTGGGTCCCCAGGAGATGCCCTGGTGGCGTTCACTGGCCACAAAGAGGAAGTGATTGCCTTGGAGGAGGTCAGGGCAGAGCTCCCGAAAATCCCCTGGACAACAGAAAGCACTCAGGATTCCGTCTGAGGGCAGATCCCTTCCCAAATCCCACTGACCCTGCGCTCAGAGGGCTGGGAAAGCCCTTCCCGTGTCCCCGGGACAGACTGCGGCTCCAGGAGCAGCTTTGGGAACGCTCACTTCTGGTGCCACCACCTCATTCTGGTCCATCTGCATTTGCAATGCCAAGGGGGGGAAAAAAATATCTTTTCTCAGCAGATTGGAGAACTTTTTACCCCAGAAACTCCCTTGAGCCCCAGGCATTCCCTCTGAACAAATCCTGGAGCTCCACGAGGAGCGGCTCCAGCTCCTTCCCTGGCCTCGCTGCCTCGTAAAGGATTTCCATAGAAACTGGAAATATTCCCTAAACCAACAGCGGCTCCCTTATTTCCAGCAATTATCTTAAGGTCTGATTTGCATTTTAAATGTCACCGGTATAAATTAGAAGTGTTTACTGCTCACGCTGCCGTTCTCGTGAGTCAGCTGGCGACAGCCCGCTACGGGCCGGCTTTGTTAGCGGCACAAAGCCCCACACGAGAGCGGCCCCTGGAGCACTCGGGCCGCCTCCTCTGCCACAGGTGCCTGGCTCCTTCTGCAGCCTGTGAAACGCTCCCTTTTTCCCTGGGCTCGCTCGTCCTGGCGGTGAAACTCTTCCAGAGCAGCGCTCGGGGTTCATTTTTCAGCTGCTGCTGCTGCAGACTGCACAGCTGTTCCCTCCTGAAGGGATCCCAGGGAGCAGCAGCCCTCATTTTCCAGCTCTGCTTTGCTTTCTCCTGCATTCATTTTTTAAAATTTGGAGTCATTTTTACATTATAAATTACTTTTTTCTTTCTCTTTTTTTTTTTTTTTTTTTTAGAAAACTGCAAGGACAAGCAGAACACCTCCACATCTGAGCAGTTTGAAAACCGCTTTGATAATCCAGGTAACCGTCAGGCTGTGCTCTGAAGGGGTCACTGGCAAACTGGGTGGCTCCCAGTTCAGACTGGGAGTCCTCTCCTGACCCACAGAGCGCACAGGTGAGGCCAGTCCTGAATGCCAGTCCTGAATGCCAGTCCTTGTCCTTGTCCTGGATCACGGCCCCAGGTCTGGCTGATGGGTGCCACCCCTTCTCCTCTCACTGAGCTTGGGAAACAATTCCGAGACCGTCAGAGCAGCCTCTGACCAATCCCCGCCCTCCCAAACCGCTTTCACCACCTCCTCCCCACCGTTTCCAACACTCCAGCCAGGAAAAGGCTCTGAAATCTACCATGCTCAGAGCAAAATGTCCAATTTCTAGGTGGGGAAAAGCAGAGTCCAGCCCAGTGTACCTGTGCCAGATTAATGGGAAGAAGCAGCAGCGATGAGGAGCAGTTTTACAGCATTTCACCACAAAAAAAGCCATTATAAATTGGCCCTCAAGGGCAGGTCCTGAGCACCTGCAAAGACCTTCTGATAATTATTAATCACAGTCCCCTGGTTCTCATTATTTCCTTGTAACAGTTCCCAAAAACTTTCTTCAATCCTCATCCCAATTTTTCCCATCCTTCAGACAAATTCTGGGATGAACAGGATGAACAGGAGCCACTAAAATCCCAATTCCTGCCTGGAAATTAAAAACTGAGAGAAGAAAGACACTTCCCTTAAACTTCCCTTAAATATTCCTCAACCAACCCTTCAATTAAAAAAATAAATAAATAAAGCAGAGACATTAGAAACCCAGGAAAGCTTCCCAGCAGGTCTGAGCCTCAGCGTGGCAGACAAAGCGTTCCCCCTCTTTTCTCTCAAAGCCAGCAGCTCCATTTCCCTTCCCAGGTGAAGCACACGTGGAAATCAGAGCCCCACAAGGTGATGTCCTTCAGCAGAATTGTCCAGGAGAATTATTATTCTGAGGAAGTTCATGAAATTATCATTGTGTCCAACTTTCCAGTTCAGCTTAGAGATCAGTCTGGGTGAACTAATTCCATCTCCCTAATGATTAAATGCTTCATATTAATATCACTCTGAGCAGGCAAGTTCCAGCAGCCTGCCTTGCTTTCATTCCCTGGAATAATTACATCTTGAGAATCATTTTGT
Organism: Bombycilla garrulus; assembly: GCA_013400315.1. Lineage (NCBI taxonomy): Eukaryota > Metazoa > Chordata > Aves > Passeriformes > Bombycillidae > Bombycilla > Bombycilla garrulus. The sequence continues at coordinate 4,744 of VXBU01008529.1, forward strand.
GCCTCCTTGGCCTTCTCTAAATTTGCTGTTTCTTAGAAAAAAAAAAAAAAATAAAAAGCTTTCCTGCACCTCCTGTTGTCTTCTGTCCTAATGGGCAAGGCATGGGTTTGCCTCTGCTTTGGGAAACCACGGATTAAATCTTGGGATTTACAGATTTAAATCAGCTGGGAAAGCTGGAGGAGCCAGGCAGGGGAAGAGCTGGAGGGAATCCCAGAAATCCTGGAATTGCAGCTCCTTCCACGCTGTGACCAGAAATGTTTGGACACAGAGGGTGAATCTCTGGGCTCCTGCAGCGTTCAAACCTCCCAGCTGCTCCTGCAGAGAATTCCCCGGGTTTTATTCCCTAAGCAGGGGGAAGGAAAGGAGCAGCAGAAAGCAAAGCAGGAGCCTGATTTACCCTGGAACAGCCCGGATTTATCCCATCCCTCCCAAAACACAGGGGCAGCACCGCCCCACCCACTCACAACCTGCTGGGACCAAAACCATCAAGGAGCCCAAAATCCAGAGGCTGGGAGGGGATGGATGCACCCAGACTGAAGAAATTCCTCAAAAAGTTGTTTTCCTTTGGGACTGAGGCAGGCTGCGTCCCACTGGAGCTGTCCTGGGGTGGAACCAGTTCTTCACCTGCAGTTTTGGGGCTTTTTTTAATATGGAACCAGATGTAGGGTGTGTGAGAGCAGAGTTTTTTAATAAAAATAACAGCCCAGAGTGCCTGGAACAAATGGCTTTTGCTGCTGCTGCGTTCATTATGCAGGCAGAGCTGTCCCTAATTAGATAATATGAGATTTCTTGGCTCACACCAAGCGATTCAGAAGAAAGGGCCTCGTTATTGATGGGACAAAGCACACAAAGCACTGGAGCAGAGTTTAATAAAGCAGAGAAGTATCAAAGAGAGAAAGGTTTTAATTCTTAATAAGTAGATCCATGGGTTTCATTAACCAGCGTTCAAAGGGGTTTTTTTAGGGTTGCTTTTATTACCTAATTAATTAAAGCCTGACCAATAAGATAGATTAGTCCAATGGAATTGCATCTTGTATTAATAGCAATACTAATTAATCACCGAGCTGCAGCATTCCTCTGCGCTGAGGAGAAATCGTTCCAGGGGAAATCTGTACACAAAGCTGGAAAAGAAAGGGGAAGAAAGGGCTGAGCGTGGTTTTCTCCCCAAAAATGTGATTTTGATGATCATGGCCAGTCCAGCTGTGCAGGGATAAACATAAAACTCTAAGTTAAACATTTTTAATGGCACATTAAACACATTTAAACATTTTTAATGGCGTTTCTGAGGGTTTAAATGCACTTCCTAAACCCCTCCCACAGACCCATCCTTGCTCTGCCCCGTGTTCCAGCTCCACATTCCCAGGATAAACCAGGGCTGAGACTCAGGGAATTATCCCAGAACCTCCATTCTCACACAGCCTGAATTCCAGGGAGTCTCAGATGTGACACCAGACCTCCTTCCCTCCTCCTGATCACACATTTCCAGCCAGAAAAAAAAAGGGAAAAAAAAAAAGGGAAAGAAAAGCAAAAAGGAAAGGACAGGAAGGAAGAAAAGAAGGGAGGAAAAAGAAGGAAAATAAAGCAAAGAAAAAAGGGGAAAAAAAAAAACCCAAAACAACCCCAACTCTGCTGAATCTGATTTTTCTGCCCCCAAATGCTGGATAATTATCTTTGCTACTCTCCACCAGATCCAGCTCTGCCGTGCTGCATCTGGGCTGCAGGCAGGGAGGCCAAAGGAAAGGAGAGGGAATCATTTGCACACAAATATTAAAAAAGAGACTCTGTAGCTCCCACATAATTTGTTTTCTCATTAAGCAGCGTCTGCGAGCACGGGGATATTTGATCTATTAAAAATGCTTATTTAAATACTCCTTCCAGAGTTAATTTTTCCTCCTGAAGGCTTCTGTTAAAAAAAAAAAATAAAATAAATAAATCCAGGAAAAGCAGTGTTTTTCAGGCCAGAGTTTTGTATTCCAAGTGAAGTTTTGTGGCAGAACCACTGCTGTCACACCACGAGGACAATGATTCATGGAGCTTTCCAAGAGCTATTCGTGTTAGCAATGACTTAGCCCAAATGAGCATTATAAATAATTAACAGTATGCAGATTGCCATTATTGGAAAGCCCCTGGGCCTTACCCAGCAAGTGATTTCAATTATTCAAAAATATTAATAAACTGAATTTTTTTTCCCCCCTCACTTAATTAGTCCGGGATTTTTTTGTATTTTAGGGCACCTGCCTTGAATGTGGAAAAGCCAAGGGAGTTCTCCCAATGATCTTCCAATGCCAAGGGAATTCTCCCACAATCTCCAAATTCCAGGGAGTGTTTCCCATGATCTCCAAATTCCAGGGACTTCTCCCCACAATCTACAAAGTCCAGGAAGTGCTCCCCACAATTTCCAAAAGCCAAGGGGGTTGTAGCCATGATCTCCCAATTCCAGGGAATTTCCCCTCACAAAATCCCAGTTCCAGACAGTTCCCTCCACAAAATCCCAATTCCAGGGAGCTCTTCCCACAATATCCCAATTCCAGTCAGTTCTCCTCACAATATCCCAATAAACCATACAAGAGGGGATCGGTGACACAAAATCCTCCCCAAACGCAGCTCCAAGCCCGGATAAAGGTGAACATCTCTGGGAATCTCTAGTGCTGTGTCCCCTTCCCCAGCCGGTGATGCCCCGCAGCCCCCGGGCAGTGACAATCCCGCTTTTCCCCTGGAAATGAGCTGGAAATCTGAGGTTTCAGCGGCTCAGCCAAAGCCTCGAACCGCGGCACAAGGGAGGGCTCTGCTGGAAGCAAACCGGAGCTACAGCATCTCAGACCTCCGTCCTGCTCCAAAACCGAGCTAGTCCCAGACATCTCACTCTAAAAAAAAAGTGATTTTTCAATCACGGTTTTGGATTTTAAATCTTGTGTCCCAAGTGGTGTTACTACGCTCCAGTCTCCCAGGAGAGCAGAGTGGCTTTTTTTGAGATAATTTCTGAAATGTGGGCTGGAAAAGCGGCAATCAAAGCACTCAGACCCGATCCGGAGCTGTTCGACCCTCTGGCGGCAGATAAGGCAGCAGGACGAGATAAGGAATGGCAGCGAACAGCAGCTCAGGGCAGTGACTCCTCCGGTAAATGTGCAGCCACAGGGAAAACACCAGAGCTGGGCTGCCTGCCCCAAAATCAGCGTCTCAGCGCCTTTACATTCACTTTAGAGTTGACACTGAGAAGTCTGAGTGCAGCAAAGGCAAAGATCTCATCATCCAAAAACCCAAGGAACTTCAAAACCACTGCAAAATTGCCAACGCTGCTGTTCAACAGACGTCTCCTGGGATGTGGAGTTTGATCCAGACCCAGCAAACGCCCTGCCAGCCCCAACAGCCTTTGCACCAGGACCACAGACCAGGAAACAACACCGGAGATGGTGCCAGTCACAGAAAAAACAAACCCAGGCAGGGGAAACAGCAAAAGAGAACCAATAAATGCAAGTGCTGGTCACACAGCCCATTTCCACTCTAAAACCCAGCACGAGCTGGTTATCCACGGGCTGCAGAGAGTCCAGCAGGGCTCTCGGTGCACAATTCCCACCTGAGCCAGGATTTGCATGGATTGGTGGCACAAAGGATTGGGAATCCCAGCAGGGAGGTCAGGACCTGCTCCCGAGACCAAGAATTGCCACAATTCGCTGATCCCACGTCAACCCCTGCTCTCAGCTGCCCCCACATCCTCCTGGAGAGAAAAGGGGAGAAGAAAGAGCCCTGTTGTTTTGGGTTCCTGCAGGAAGAATAAATGGGATTCTCCCAGCTCTAACCAGATGCAATCCCCGTGTACAGAGTGCAGGGAGATCCCCCACAAGTCAAACACACATCAGAGCAGTCAAACTCACTATTTTTTTAATGCAGATTTGCAAAACGCCAGCCAAGTGTTGAAAATGCAGGACATTTCACGAAAGCACATTTGGTCCTCTTCCAAGTTTCCCGTCCTCAGTTAAACACTTCATGGATAAATAACAATTAAGCATACATGGCACTTTTAGTTAGGAAAACGTGATATTGCACATGATACCAGGAAATACAAGAGTCTATTTCAGCAAGTGGTTCCAACACTGATATCTGTTCCATTTTCATGCCATTGACTCGTACAAATCCCTCATTTTAGTGCATAACAGGCACCCCGTCCTTACAGAGTAAAAACACATCCGAGCAGTTTTGGAACAGAGAGGAAGAAAAGGGCTCCTGAAGGAACAGAGTCTTTTATCACCAGCCTGTGTGAGGATAAAGAGCATTTCTGTGGGGAGATGACTGTCACATCACCTGGCAGCACGAATTCCAAAGCAATTCCCAAGGGGAGCTGACCATGTTTGGCTGGGAGGCCGCAATCCCTGCCCGGGCTGCTCCCGTTCTCACCTCTCACTGCTCCTGGCAATCACAAGGAAAACACGGTGGCCAAGCAGCTGTGCAGCTTCCTGACAGTGGTGGGATTCTCTCTGGAGAGCTCTGGAATGGTTTGTGTGCACAGTCCTGGGCTGGGACCCTCCCCTGGCTCCGGGAGCTGGGGATGCACAAACACAGAGAGGGGCCAGTGCCACACACAGGGAGCTGAACTGGGAGCAGGGACAAAGCTGCACCAGGAGAAACCACCACTGCTCTTGGGGTGTGTCTGTCCTGGTGTCCTGTCTGTCCTGGTGTCCCGTCCACCCTGGAACTGTCCATCACGCTGGCCCTGCTTGTCCTGGAATCCCATCCATCCCAGAACCCTGTCCATCCTGAAATCCTGTCCACGCTGGCCCTGCCACCCCGTGGGTTCACACAGCCAGTGTGGGATGCTGTGCTGGGCTCCCAGCCCGTCCCATCTCATTCCTGGATGAGCCCAGAGCTCTGTGCCAGCAGTGCCCCCTGCTCTGCCCATCCTCCTGCCCTGCCCTGGCTGCAAGCACAGCCTGAACCTCTCCCAACCTCTCTGCAGCACAACACCCTGAATTCCTCTTTTCCTTTGAAAAAGACAACCCAGACGTTTCAATAATACCTTTGGCAAAGCCAATTCCACAGGAGCTGGAATCACCAGCTGCATCAAACACCAAGGCAAGCCATTCTATTGCAATATTTTTGGAAATTTTAACCTATTTCCCTCTCCCCCCTCCAACCCTTCACCCCTTCAAACACACATAATGAGACTAAGAAGACTTGATGATTTTTTTGCCTGAATACAAGATTCAACTATCACGGATTAAAAGATTCTACAACAAAGTCCCTGAGATGCATCTGTGCATTAAAAGATTCCAACAATAACCTCTCCAGCACAAACTTCATATTTATTAGAAATGCTTTGAGTTCCAACACGTGGTTTATGAAAACCAATGTTGTTGTAAGAAGGTGAAAATACAGCAGATCAAGTTGCCCTTGTATTTATGCCTCAATTTAAAAGTCATTAACCCAAAAATAACATTCTAATACTTCAACTGTAGTCAAAAATTAGAAGTATATAAGCAATGGGGAACCACTGAGGAAAAAACCCCAACTTGTTATATTTAAAATAGTTGTTTTGGCCTCAGTTTGTTGCCATCCCTCAAGCCCTAAACTGCTCTCTTCCTGAAAGTTCATAGATATTCTTCCAGTATCTTAAAAAAAACTCCAAACATCTCTTTTTAAGTGACTTTGGGTTCCACTGTATTTTGCAGCCAGCTCATCAGAAATACTTTTCCATCTTCCCAAGGAAGCTCAGTTTCCCCTGCTAGGGAAGAGAACTTAAGGCACTAACACATGAATGCTGTCAGGAATGTGAAATAATTTGTTCTTCACGTACTGTGACACCAGTTCTTAGCAGCATCTCTCCCGAAAAGGCACTACAACATGGCAAACAGGGAAACTTCGGGAACTCCTGCCTGAGAGGCTTTGCAATTCCCCCTTCCCTCCCCCCATTCCCTTCCAAAAAGGCACCTGGGTTGGTTTGATCACTGGTTTTGCAGCTACAGCCCCTCACAACCCTGCAGGTCCTGTCAGCTGGGAGCGTGAGGGATGTCACACTCTGCCAGCAGCTCCTACACCACCAGCAGTTATCTTTCCACGAGCACACAGAGCAGTTTTGTTTCAGCAAACCCAGCGGGTTCCTACCTGAGTAGACCTTAAGGTTGTGTATTGCTAGTCAGAAAAATTCAATCATTCGACTTGGTGTAAAAAAATTGCACTTCCCCACTCGTTCCCCAAGCCCCGAGATCGCTTCAAACGCAAGAGCAGACCCTGCTCTAGAGGGACATTTGTAACACAGCTACAAAGAGGTAGCTAAGTGGCACAGGCCAATTCGCCTTTTCTTTTAAAACATATTCAGCCTTCATTTGCAACAACAACTTTCCCAGAAGTCCAGAAACAAGAGCTGTCTGTTGAGGTGGCACAGGTTACCCCAGCTCGAGGATGAGCTCCATCTCCTCGGTGTGACCCTGGGGACTCCTGGGGGCCCAGCCTGAGCAGGGAGCAGCAGGAGGAGTGGGGAGGAATGCCTGCAGGGGAGTCCCGAGCTGCTCTGAAGTTGCCCTGCAGGGTCCCTCAGATCAGCCCCACCATTCTGTCGATCTGCCTCATGTAGTTGCTCTTCAGGGGCAGCAGGTATCTCCTCTCGTCAGGGACTCTGTTACACTGTTGAGAAAATTGACACCTTTTTAAAAACTCAAATCCAGACCCAGGCAAGCCCATCCCTCTGCAATCCTTTCAGATCCTCCCAGCACAGAAAGCTGTACCAAATTACACTTTTTACCCCAACTTTTCCTCCTTCTTTGCAGACTTCCAGCACAGATCCCATAAAAGAGCAGCGAGTGTTTCCTCAGTGCAGGCTGCAGCTTCCAAACACACAGCACAGCTTGTTGTGCAACTGAGACCTCCTTCACTATGACAACTGTGAATGTTTAAAATAATGCTCTTTTCCTGGAGCTCTGTGGGGAGGAGGGAAGGAACCACACCAGAACCTACCCGCAGAGATTTAAAATAATTGTCCTTAACTGCTCTAGGGGAAGGTGTTCCTGCCCATGGGGGTGGAATGAGATGATCTTTAAGGTCCTTTCAACTGGAAGCATTGTGTGATTCTGTGATTCAAACCAGATCTGTTCTGGCTGGGGATGGGCGCTGGAGCCACAGCTCTGGGGTCAGTGAGGCCCTGCTAAGCAAGGCCCCCTTTACACCCCCCAAAAGCACCTGAGGAAGACAAAGCCTGCTTTCCCCAACATTATGCATTCCCTCTGCCCCTGACAGCAACACCACAGAGTTTTAAGGGCAAAGAAAAGGGGAAGGGAAAAATAACTGGAAGTAAATTAACAAAGAACAAAAAAACCCCAACATTATGCACAATATTTCAGAGGGGACAGGTTTCACCTTCACCAGGATCCCTGGCACGATCCCATTTATCCAAATGGAATCCCACTGCTGACAGTGCTTTTCACGGGAGCTTCCCAGCTATTTAACATTTCTAAAGGAACACCCCACACTCGCAGAGGGCTCTGGCTGTCCTGCCTGCCCCCTCCCCACCCCGGGCTCAGCACTGCTTACGTTGGAGCTGAAGTTGGCTGCCTTGAGCTCAGTGGGCTTGGCTCGGCGGGCGCTGTGCTCCTCCCCAGGGAGGATGTCCTCCCACAGCGAGGTCCGGAAACGTTCATCCACGGACACGATGTGGCCCTCAGTAGTGAACATGAACTTATTCCCAGATTTGTGCACCGGGTTCTCTTCATCGAACAACTGAAGGAGAGATGGGAGAGACACTGGTTGGAGGTGTGCCACATCTTCACCTCCCAGTAACCAGAAACAGGTACTCACAATTTGAAGGATCACACAAAAATACCTTTAAGTGCTAAATAATGCTGGAGCAAATGGAAATAAATAGTCTTAATGAACGGGATTGATCAGAGCAGACACAACAGGAGAGCAGAAGAAAAACTTCTCACACGACATGAAGTGCCCTTATTTTTCTAAGCTGCTCTGGGAGGCATTTCTAGGCTGGCATGCACTCAGACAGATTTATTTGGTTTTCTGCACCAAAGGAGATTGAGAACAGGGGCTCAGGCAGTGTCAGCCCCAGTGCTCTCTCCTGTGAGTGCCAAAGCCCAGGGGGGAGGAGACAGAGCTGCTCCAGGCAGCAGGGCTGTGAGCAGCAGTGAGCTCAGAGCTCAGCAGCAGCTCCCTCCAGTCCTGCCCCCTCTCCTCTCCAGCCTCTTCCCAAAGACCTGCAGCTCTCCAGGCTCAGGAACCACTCCTGGGCACTGCCCCCCCTCAGAGATTGGGGTGAGCTCACAGAACAGGAGCTGAGCCTCAATCACCCCCACACACAAACCCCAGAGATCAGCAGGGTGTAATTAATGACACCCCGCCCCCAACCCAGCTTCTAATTAATAACTAATACCCTCCTGCCCCCTCCTCTGCCATTTTTGTGCAGTGCCTGGGCACTGAGGAACACACACATACCAGGTACAGGTATTTACAGGTTTCACTGAGAAAAAAGCTCTCCATTCGATCCTCCTTGGTCTTCTCCACCACGTGGTGCAACGTGGCGTAGCCACACCTGCAACATTGGACATGGGTCTGGGTTCAGTTCCTGCTGTCCTGCTCTCAGAGATTCCTTAGAGCATTCCACTGCCAGGGGAAGCTCAAATGGAACAATGGTGTTGTGCAGGCACTCACTGGTTACTGGTTCTGGGGTGCTCAGGGGTGTGTGGTCACCTGAACTCAGCAGCAATGCCTGACCTGGTCAATCTTTACACATTTGTCTAGAAAATGACTCAATTAACAATAAAAAATAAAAATTCATTGCCTTCCCCTTGAGCCTTGCAAGAAGTTCAGCTGCTCAGAATTAAAGTCAGGATTCAGTGCTGCTGTCCTGAACTGGAAGCTGATGTCCAACAGCATCTGGCTCAGGGGCCACCCCAGAGCAGAAGGCAAGATCATGAGGTGAGAAATAATCCTGCAGGATCCCTAGGGAAAATCCCAACTACTCTTTTCAGCAGTTTTTAGCAGCTGATTATCAACAATGCATTCTGAAAGGCAGTGATCAAATTCCAAAGGTATAAAGTTGCCACTGGACTACGATTTCATTTTCAGATGGGAAAGAAAGAAGTGCTCATTAAATAAATCAACACTTGTGGCTTTCAAGGAGGGCTGGGTTTTCTGGTTTACCTACATGTGGCAGACTGGATTCTATATAATATTCGTATAATAAAATGTAGGTATATAACACTGAGAGAAGAAAAGAACATTGAAGACTGACTTTGCTTTTGTATATTTTTCCAAACTCTGCAGAATATCCATTCCCACATGAAGGTAAAACGGGTTCTTTGTGGCCTAAATAAGGAAGACAGACAAGAGTTAGAGTCAGCAATTTTGAAATCCTGTAAAAACAACACAACAAAGGCCTATTGGTACCAGAGTCTTGTGTATCACAGCAAACTTATCTTTATAGGAGCATGACTTGGATTAGCCAGTGCAAATCCTAGAAAACCTGCAGTAAATCCAAACTCTCTGATCCCTTCCTCCTAGACAGTTACTTTAGTTTACTGTATCTGTTCCTGGACAGTATTGCAGGGAAAGCTGTTACATTTACTTCAACAATTTCGCTTGAGCAGTCACAGCTCTCTGCCTTGTAAAAACCTGCCAGCAGCTTTTAGAAAAGGTTGTTTAGTGTTTTTTTTTGCCTGCCTTATAAAGAAAGGCTATTTTGGAAGCAAACAGCAGAGCAACAGCATTGCTCAACACCGCAGTGCCTGCCCAGAGACTCCACATGACAACAGACAGCTCCAGGGCTGCCAAACCTCAGCTGGCCCGGGGTCAGGGAGGGGGGAAAAGTGACTCTCTGAACAAAAGCATTTTGGCCAAGGCACGATGTGCAACTCAGAGGAGGGCAGTACCTGATAGAGGAGATACGTGGACTCCACCAGCTCCGGCCTCAGCGGGTAGAAGGGAACATCAGGGGCCTGCAGCTGCCAGTTGTACCTCTCTGGGAGGGCTCCATAGCGTTTCCAGATGGCGTAATAGAAGGCATGGAGGCAAATGGCATCTTCCACATCTCCTATCAACACCTGCCAGGGCACGAGAGCAGCCAGAGACACACTCACTCAGTGCTGCGAGCCAGCAAAGGTGACAACGTGGCATCTGATACAAGTGTCCTCCCATGAAACACACTCAAAATAACCCACAAAAGTGCTCATTCCCTGCAGTAAGAGCTTTAGCAGGGCCTCACAGCACAGAACATGAGTGCTGAGGCTAAAGGAGGGAAGCTGAGAGTCTCTCAGATGTAGCAGAGAGCAGGCCAGGCCTCCCCACAGTGCCGTGATAACGCAGAGCTGAAGTGACTCCTATCAGAGAGCCAGGTGGGGCTCAGCCCAGAGCCCAGACCCACTCCCAGCCCAGGGTTAGGACGGGCCCAGAGCAGAAGGCAAGCTGACCTGCAGCCCAGGGAAGAAGGCCTGCAGGGAGTCGATCCAGGTGTTCATCAGCTGGCCCGTGTACATGTTGACGTTGACGTACAGGGGAGGGTCCCCCTCGCCTTCATTGCAGGCCTCCCTCCTGCAGGGAACAAGAGCAGCGTGGAAATGCCTCTGACAGCTTCACTGACACGAGCACAGCACCCTGCCTGCAGCCAGGGCAAGCAGCCACTGCTCTGCTGGGCTGCTGGTGGTGAAAGCATCCCAAACATCGGCCACGCTCCCAGAGGAGTGAATTCAGAAAGGGATGTGCCCTGTCTGAGAGCTCTGCCAGCACAATCTCCACCAAAAAATCATGCTAGGAGAGATCAGCTTTCAGAAGAACAAAGCAGCCAATTTAATACGTTTCTTTTGCAGTGCCAGACTTTTCTCAGCCTTAGCATTTATAAATGGGACAGGAACCAGTTTGGTTTCTCTGCACCCGATCAGTTGCTGAGGAACGAGGAGAGTACCATGGAAATGAGGTTTTGCCTCTCACAGTAAAAAGGAGAACAGATTTTCTAGAGCACGACACAAAGCACTATAAACAGAGAAGTTTCAGATGCTGCTGGAGGATTCGCTGCTCAAGAATTGATGCTGACACGAATCACATACCCTCTCCTCAAGTGGTTCTGGATGTTCTGATAAGCAGCGTTGAACATCTCCAGATCTTCCTTTTCCCCAAAGAGGATGTAGGACTTCAGCAGGTACTCATAGAACGAATCTGACCCTGCTCCCAGTCCACTCTGCTTTCCAACCCAGTGACCAGTCTGGATATTCACAACATTTCCTTTCAGAACAAACACAAAGTTTAGTCTGAGGTTGCTGAGTATACCAGAGAAAAACAATCTAGTCAAGACTTGGGAATATTACACGTTCAGAAATTCCCAGGGATCAAAGATTAGCATCAGATGAAGTGTTACAATGGTGGATTCATCTGAGGAACACCCACACAACAACCAGTTATTTTAAGTACTTTTAGTCATCTGCCGATCTGAATTACATTAACGGGGACACAACAGGGCCTTCAGTCCCATTTCCCAGTTCTGTGAAAAATTCCATTTGAAAACCTGTGCCCGAAGGAGTCTTTCAGAGACTCCACTTTTCTTACAAGGAGCACGTGTCAGTTCCTTGTGCTAATTCCACACAAGGAGCACGTGACCGAGCAGCTCCAGAGGGAGCAGAAGGACAAAGGTGAGGACACGTGAAGGAAGGACTGTGGCCTGGTGGCACAGCCTGAGGCAGGCTGGCACACAGCAGCACGCAGACATTACCCAGCAGCCCGGTGTTATTGCTCCTGAGGCTCCACAGGGCCTTCACAGCTCTCCTGGCCACCCACTCGAAGGTGGAATCCCCAAGCAGCCTGCTGAGGATCCCAAACTCCACCAGCAAGGATCCAGCTCCTGCTGTGCAGGTCTCGTTGTGGCTGTCTGGAGGAACCCCCTTCTTCAGGTTCACCTGTGAACAGGGACAGTGCAGACAGGAAAGGCAGGCTGTGCTCTGCCAGCTGTGCTCACAGCTGCACCCTCACCTCCAGGAGCAAGCCCTCGTGGTGGTTTTTGCACAATGTGCAGCACGGGGTGTGCTCAGAGACACAAAACCAGCACACTGCTGCTTGGAAAGCTTCCCTGTAGAATTCCTGACATTCTTCCTCCAGCTTTAAGCATCATGCTTAAAATTAAAGTGGACAAGCCTCATTTCTCTCTGATACTTGCAAACTTCACTTTTTCACGCTTTCCACCAAACATTCAGGCTTTTCCTTCTTTGCTGCCCCTCAGTTTGTGCTGCTGAAACCAAGAGCTTCCTCAGAGGATGCTCCCTCCTTCCCCATGGAACAAAGCCTGAAGGGAAGTTCCACCACCCTCAGGTGGTTTACCAGGCCCTGAACAGAAGTGAAAATTCACATTTCCACAGCCTGGCGGGTCTGCAGGAAAAGCAGTGCTGCTGTTTCCAGAAATTAGGAGCAGCCAGGCAAGTGCTAATTATAGTTTTACAGTTTAGGATTGTTCCAGGAGTAGTGACATCCTTCTGCTTGCCAACTGCATCTGCTTCAAACAAGAGGCTGCAGCATCCAAGAATCCCAGAGTACTGAGAATCCACTCAGCAGCCTTCAGGAAAATTATAAATTCCAAGCCCAGTGTGATAAATATTTCAGAAGAGTTTTATTCTAATATAATTGTTTTAGGCACCAACAGAGTCACTTTGCTCAGCTATTTGCCGTTACAGTATTCCTGGTTAATGCCAGTATTTGCTGCTGTGTGACACAGGGCAAGGAAACTCCAGCCAAACAGCACAGAAACAAATGGCTCCTGACCCACAGGGAACAATAAACACAGGGAAAAATCAGCCCAGGCAAAACATTTACTAGGCAGAAGGAGCAACTTGTATTACCCACATCACCAAAACTGAGAGCACCTTCCCCTGTGCCATTTTAGAATAACTTAGAGCACCCCAAGTGCACATAAAAGGACACAAAATTTCATTTGTAGGACAGGTGGAGGTGTGCTTGGAGCCTGATTCCCCCAGGGCTGCAGGGCCACTCACCCGAGGATAGGGAATGCCAGTTTTGGTGTTCTCAAAGGCTGGCAGCAGCCTCACTGCCAGGTCGTGGGCCAAGTGCAGCAGCTCGTTGTCATAATCCTTAATGCTCATATCACCAAAGGGCTGCTTGCTGTCTGTAATTATGATGTGGGCAGACAGCAGGCTTCCCAAAACCCTGCAGGAAAAGGAAAATTTGGGTTTTCACTCTGTTCTGAACCTCATTCTTCACTAAGCACCTCACTGGTGTCAAGTGTGACAGAATTATTACTCTGTGTTCCTTACAGGCTCTACACAGAATGATTTGGTTTTCCCCCTCCAGGAGTGAACACATGGAGAAGTCATGCTGTTGTCCCAAAGTATCCCAAACCCTGTTCTGCAAACTTTACCTAACCCAAGAGTTCTTTTAGGAGTGAAGACCTCCCTGTCCCTGCAAATGGCAGGAAGGGTGGTACAGAAACTTAGCACTCAGAAAAAAGAAAGCCTAGCCAAGTGAAGCAGGAATAAACACTGCTTGAGACACTCAGAAAATGAAACTCATTAAAATCAGACAGGATCTAAACCCATTTCCAAGAGAAAAAGTCTTTTTTGTCTAAAATGAAAGTGAAAGCGAGCAGAAGTCCATGAGACAAGAACAAACCAGGGAAGAGCTGTGCCAGGGGTGTTTGCTGAGCACAGATCTCAGTCTCTGCTATAAGAGCAGTAAGAGAAAAGCAGAGTCTGCAAGCACAGAGTCAGCCACTGTCTCACTGCTCCAGGTCACATGGGACTGATTAAAATTGTTTCCAATATGAAAGGATGAAATATTTTCATAGAAGATTAAGCAACAGCTTACTTGAGGAACAATTTAGGGAATAAAGCCTGCCACAGACCACCTAATCAATGATTTCACTTTGAACTGCACCCACCAAGTCTTTAACCTTGCTGCTGCTTTAAAGACAGAAACTCAGCACCACGTACCTGATGGTTGCCTCAAAAACTTGGACTGTTGAGTCTTTGTCAAATGAAACTGTGTCAATCACCAACTTCACTGCCTTCTGGAATTCTGAGGAGTTTCCCATTACCTTTTACAGAAAAACAAAGCTACTTTGTACGATTGTTGCTTCAGAAGAGGGTTGGGGAAGAGAATGGCAAGTTCCCATCTCAGCCCAGATTTATCACACTGAGTGTTCAAACTGCCCCAACACTCAGTTCAAGAGTTAAGTTTAGCTTAAAACATAACCCAACCTGCAGAACAATGAAGTTTGATCTAATGTTTATTTGACCAAAGGCCAGTCCAACCTTTCAGGTGCCTGACCCAGCACTGCACCTCCAGGAGTTCCCTTGTGCCTGCTTCCTACAGCTCTAACCCAGGAATTGACCTCCACTGCATCCAGAGACAGATGTGAATTCAGCCCGAGCTTTAGGGGAGCAGGAAAGGAAGGAAAGCACAGGTTCCTGCTTGCCTGGGCTCATGAAAAGGCTGAGACATAGATAAAATTTTAATCAAAGCACCAGGTGCCAGCTGTCCCCATCACCCAGACCCAGAGGGGAGCATCACCTGTTTGATCTGAGCAATGAGGAGCACAACAGGCTCACCCAATGCAGCAGCTTCTGAGACACTTCAGACAGGTCTGAGTCTAAAATCTCTTTAAAGGCTGAGAGACTTCAGCAACCAGAACGTTTCCATTGCAGAAGGGAGTTAAGCACTGCCCCGCTGCTGATGGAGGACAGGAAGGCCACATAGCACAGATCCCAGACTTGTCTCTCAGCAAAAACCAACATCTCCCTCACTTCTGCTTTCAGGTCTGCTCAGAGCTGCCCTCAGCACTGCTGCAGTCCCAGGGCAGAAAGGGAAGGGTTTCATATCCCAGAGAGCACAAAACACCTTCTGCAGCAGAGGAGATGCACATCCTCCGTGGCTCCAGCACATCAGTGAGCCCTGACACTCCAGAGGGCACAAAACCTGCCCTGCCTGCACAGATGAGAGCAATGACACCTGCTGGGGCCTCTGAAAATGCCCCATGAGCTCTTCCTCATAACCCCACACCCTGGAGCCAACACAAAAATGAGCTGCTCCTCACTTTATCTGCCAGTTTTATCAGAAATGCAGGCGAGAAGCAGCTTTACAGGTTTTCACTCCTTCCTTTCACCACTCTTCACACAACTCTGTGTGTCAGTCAGGCCCTCTCCGCCAAGTGACACAACCAGAGCTCTTCCAGCTACTGTGCACACAATGAACCCTCCTCCTGAGGGACCTCTCAGCAACTCACAGCACTTCCAGCTCAAATCCACCCATCCTGAGCACCAGAGAGATGCCATAATCCCAAACAGATCTCGTCTGAACCTTGGCCTCCAAACTTCCTCTGTCTCTCCTGGAAATCTCTACTGACATCTCCAGCTACTCATTCTGTTAGCCCCATGTGACACTGCTGGTTTATGATCCAGCTGTTAGCACCTGATCCAGCTGTTAGCACCACCTGGGCAAGCCTTGGGGAACACCTCCAGCCAGGACGGGTTCCAAAGTCACCAGAGCAGTCCCAGGGTGACCAGGGGAGGTTCCAAGGTGACCAGGGCAGGTTCCAAGGTGACCAGGGCAGTCCCAAAGTGACCAGGGCAGTGTCCCCACGCCAAGGACTCACCGCCAGCGTGTCCAGCGTGTCGATCAGCGTCAGGGAGTAGTTGCCCAGCACATCATTGATGTTCAGGTTGGAGCTGGAAGAGCAGAATCACAGGATTGGTGAGGTTGGGAGAGACCTGTGCAGATCATGCAGTCCAACCCCGTGCACAGGCAGGGGCACCTGGAGCAGGTTGGTTTGGAACGTGTCCAAAGGGGGAGGCTCCAGAGCTCCTTGGGCAGCTGTTCCACAGCTCTGCCCCACCATGGAAATGTCATTCCAGCTCCTGAAGGGAGACTGTGAGAAATACAGAGAGGGACTGGAGTGATGCGACGAGAGGAAATGCCTTCAGACTCCAGGGGAACATGTTTAAATTGGATATTAACAGGAAATCCTTCTCTGGGAGGGTGACAGGCCCTGGCACAGCTGCGGCTGCCCCTGGATCCCTGGCAGTGCCCCAGGCCAGGCTGGACACTGAGGCTGGGACACCCTGGGACAGTGGAAGCGTCCCTGCCGCGTCGGGGAGGCCCAGGGTGGGATTCAAGGTCCCTTCCCACCCAAAGCACCGCACGGTTCCCGCACACGCCCCGCCGGGCCCTCACTCACGGGTCGCGGCGGTCGGGCCCGCGGCCGCGGCAGTGCAGCGGGTCCAGCTCGTCGCGGGGGAACGCGTGCTCCATGTAGCTGTCGTAGCCGAACACGAACATGCCCCGGGCCGCGTCCCGCAGCCGCGCCCGCAGCTGCGGCGGGAAGGCGCCGCTGTAGCGCCGCTCGTACTCATCGCCGCCCGCCGCCGCGCCCCACAGCCGG
>VXBU01008529.1:21462-39968 GCA_013400315.1 Bombycilla garrulus
GACCGGAGTCACATCGAGCCCCGCACCGGCCCGAGCCATGGGCCCTGTCCCGGGACAGACCCTGCCCTGGACCGGAGTCACATCGAGCCCCGGACCGGCCCGGGCCATGGGGCCTGTCCCCGGGTCACATCCAGCCCTGGACCGGGCCACAGCAGCTGCAGAGCCAGGAAAAGCCCCGGAGGTGCCGGTGACAGCGGCTGGGCAGATGTTCCTCCATGGAAAGGGCGGTCAGGCTTTGGAACTGCCCAGCCCTGGAGGTACCCAGGGAATTCCTGGAGGTGGCACTCAGAGCTCTGGGCTGGGGACAAGGAGAGGATCGGGCACAGCTGGGACTCGCTGGGCTTGGGTTTTTCTCCAGGCTCAGGGGTGCTGGGGTTCTGTGACACGAGCAGGGCTGGCACAGGAGCCCAACAGGTGCACAAGAGCCACAGCTACAACCAAACCTCCTGAAGATAAGCAACAGAACAAAAAGAAACCATAGCTGGGGGAGGTAAAGAGGAAAGCCAGCTCCGAGCTACCCCAGCAACCTCAGCAGCACCCGGGTGAGCAGCTCACTGGCACCCAACTGAGCTGCTCTAAAAGGATGCCCTCTGATGCAACCTTTTACAAAGTGCCCGATTTGTTACAAGGAAATGGGACACAATATGAAAAAGTGAAATTTGAAATATAAAAAACTGAAATATGAAAAACTGAAAATTGAAATATGAAAATCCCCCCCCACAAAGGGTAAAAAAAAAAAAACAACTTATGCACAAATGGAAAAGCAGACAATATTGATCTGTCTTCAGCCTGTATTTTAGACTAGTTCAGAAGTCAGATCTTTGTTTTCCAATTATTGTAACAGAAACAAATTAATAAATCCAAACAAAGTATCACAACTCAGTGGTCCATCCACACTTCTGGATGCTGGCTTTGGACAAAGTCCTCTAGCCTGGACAATCTTTCAGTTCCCTTCCTCAGTCTGCAGAATTCATGGATCTTTTAAATGTTATTCAAACCAAGAAGGGAATTCATTATTGATTCTAAAAAGAAGAAAATTCCTTCTTGTTGCAGACTGAAGTATCCACAGCCCAAGTTAACACAATTACACAAAAGCACCTTAACAGTCAGTTTACTTACTCTTGAGACTCTTGTGAGAATCAGATTTAGCTTTAAATTTCACAGTCTACAACAACTTTTTCTTCCTCTACTGACGTATTTGCTCTGTTTGTTGAATAATACAGATCAGGAACCTCAACCCAATGAGTCTTTTCAGAAAGAAACACAAATGAGACCAACCAAGGCTTTCAGTACCAGAACAAAAATAACCAGAAATGGGAATTTCACAGCCTGGCCCCTCAGAGTTGCCTGCACTGAGCACAATGTTTACAGTACTCTCCAGATGAAGTTATGTAGTTAAAGATACCCAAAAATTTCCCACAATTAGGCCAAGAGGGTTCTTAGGTATTTCTAAAATTAATAAAAGCAGCTGTCCTACTACAGATGAATATGCAAAAAAAAGTGGTTTTCAACAACACTTTATTGAAGCACTTCAAAATTATCACAATGATAGATGTTGCCTTTAACAGAATCAAACCTGTCATGTCATAATTAAAAGGCACTAATCCTGGCACAAAGGTCTACTTACCCACCTTCCACTGGGAGGGGAATAAAAACATCAAGTATTTCACTTCTCCTTTGAAAGAGTATGTGCAAAGCCCCTCCGAGTGCCATTCCGTGTTTGCCACTGGAGTGACACGTGAGAGAAAACCCCTGTGTTTCACCAGGCCACACCTGAACCCAGCAGCTGCTGCCCTCAAGAGCAGAGCACTCTCTGAAGGGTCACGCTCTGCTGAATCAAGCTGTTCTGCACCCACGTTTTGGGAACTACAGCCCTGGGGCTCAGGCACTCACACACTGCTTCTCCTTGAACACCATTCACTGTGTCACAAACACAGCTGAACGAGGATCCTGCTTTGCAGCTGTTGCTGGGATCTCACTGCTCAGGGTCAGTGCAGGAGCGAGGCAGGGGAGCAGTGCTGGGCATGCTGGGGGAGCACAGGTCCTGCACAAAGCAAACCAGGACGTGCCACTGCACAGCCAGGGCAACGACAAAGGAAACCTCGGGGAGTTAAAAGCTTGATAATCCTGCTAAGCCATAGCTCAGGTTATTACAGATCCCTGCACAACAATCCTAGATTCAACAGAAACTGTTTAAGGCATTTTCTTTGGCCTTTGCTTCTACCAGAAAGTGAAGATTATGCAGTTTGATATGTCAGCACCCAAAATCTTTCCAACCTGTTTCCATCAAGATGCAAAGAGAAAACATAAATCACTGAGAAACTGGATTATTGGTTCCACAGATCAGGGAACAGCCTCACATTTGTGCATCTTTCCTGCTGGGACAGAGCTGCTCTGCCGGCCCCTCAGCTGTCCCTGGGTGATGGAACTCCCCTGCTCTGGAATTGCACTTTCAGGAGCTGGGAGGACACTCCAAGGAAAACTCTCGTGCAGCCAGAGCTGTGGGGCAAGCACGGCCATTCCTCACCTCATCAGTGCTGCCCAGGAGCACCCTCCCTGGGCACAGCCACCTCCCAGGCCCCCAGGACTCACAGTGCCCACACCCCACCAGGCCACAGAGGCAGAGCTGCTGCAGCTTCCAGCTGTTCACCACCACGAGTTCTCTCTGCCTCAGTTTCTGCCTCTTCACAAGAGCTGCTTTTCTTAGCATGCCAGCAGCCAACACCTGCATCAGAGGAGTTTCAGGACTATGGCTATTGATGTCAAATGCAGTAATTTATGAAACTAAAATGCAACTCCAAAAGCAACTTTTGTGAAGAGAATGGAAAATTTACTCAGCCTCTTTTTACACTCCAGAGCCTGAGACAAGTAATCATGAACACAGCTGCATCATCCAAGTTCAGCAAACAGCACTGCCAATGCCTGAACCCCACACCCCTGCTAGGACAGAGATTTAACCTTGGACATGAAGTGCCAGGTGAGTACTGTCACCTTCAGTCCAAGGCTGAAAAGGTGTCAAGAAGGAAACACTTCCTCCACTTCCCCTGTTCCAAAGGAAAAGTGCTGGCAAGTTCCTAAAAGCCAGAAACAGAACCAGTGCAGCTCTGGAATCAGAAAGCCACTCTGAGGTGTCCTTCCTGCCACGGGACATCGGGCAGAGCAGCAGCAGAGGGGTGAGAAACGCAGCTGGGGCATTCTGGGGAGCACTGCACATGGACACACAGAGCACACACAGCACAGGGCCTGTGCCTGCCCCACCATCTGCACACAGAAACAGCAGCTGCACTGAAATACCACAGCACACACAGAGCTGGGGCCAGTCCACAGCACAGCTGAGTTCCTGAATGCTGCTACTGCTATCACTGCAGCCAGGCTGACAAGCCTTAGTGCACTAACACTGTTTTCAGATTTGTGTCTAAAGACATTTTACTTTAACTATGAACTGCAGGGAGCTTGTTCTGCATGCAGAAAACTCCCAAAGGAATATGCACAGGATCTTTAACAGTTCACTAGTCCTTCCCACCAGCTGAGTTACACGTGAGGGATGCTCAAAGCCCTGCACTCAGGACCAAAAACCAACCTGATACAGCTCAGCCAGTCTGAAAACTTACATGGAGACAAGCCTGAAACAAGACATCCAATTTCTTACCGCTAATTGGAAGATGCTGACAGACAGTCCTGCAAATTAATCAGTGTCCTAAGAGAAATTAATACAACAAAAACCTTTGGGAAGAACAGTCAGTAAAACTTCGGATTAAAATCACTTTTGTTCAAAATCTCAGTCAACAAAAGCCTCACTTTCCACTGAGATAAGAATCTTTCTGCTTTAACTGGCAGTGAATGGTCACGCACTGCAAGATCTGACACTTGTGCTAGAAAAAACAAAGGTTTTACTCTAGGCTCCACACAAGAACCAAGCTTGCAGACACATGCATTTCTCTCCTGAAAACAGAGCTCCAGAAGGCTGCCCCTGCTTCTGACCCTGCAGATGACCAGTGCTTTCCACACACATAAAAAAGCCCTGAAGTCTGCTCAGACTGACTGCCTGAGCTTGCTCAGGTAAGGTGAGCAAGCCCCAGGCCTCAAAGGTAGTTTTGTGAGCATTTCACTGAACAGTTGAACCACAGAACATCAATCAGCTCAGGTATTTACCAATCCTTCTTCCCCCACTGTAATCTTTGGCAGAGGAGACAGAAATCCCATTGTGTTTTTCCATGAGTTCAGCCACATCAATTCAAGTCAGGCAGTTAAGTGTCAATACAACCCTCAAAACATAAGTTTATTGAATAAAGCTGAAGAGCAGTAAACCAACATATGCATCCACCTAAATAAAAAAATTCACGTATTTACAAAGTCCAGTAATTGTATAAGTTGTTCACATGCAGAGAGTAATGCACAGGTTAACAATTGGTAGTGTTTGGATGCCATAAACGCTGAAAGCAGTGAAGTAGATAAACACCAAACACATCAAGTTTAGCTATAGGCCAGTTAACTAAACAGTGACCTGGTCCCCCCACAAAGATTCACACATTCTAGTTTAGTTTCCTTATTATAGGCACAAGCAAATTTGCTAAATAAAAGTAACTGTAGCAGTTCCGGTGAACTCGGGACTACAGTAGCGAGTTAATACACCCTCTCCTCTACAGCACCAGAGTATGGATTAATCGAAATCATGCTTCAGAGAACTGAAAAGGGGACAAAAAGTTAAAATGCAACTTCAGCCTAGAGGCAGGCAGCGTGTAGTGTCTGTGCAGCAGCGCCAGAGCTGGGACACGACAGTAAGGCCATGGCAGCCTGCACCAACACCAGCTCTCGGATGTGAGGGGACCCAGCGCTCCCAGCCCCGGGCTCCCAGGGGTGCAAACCACACGGAGGTGAGGATCACACACGGTGTGAGGCAACACAAGCAGCTGCACCAGGGGGCTGCACACACGAGGAGCTACACTGACACTGCCGGATGAACGAACCACCCTGAACGAGGCCGTCCCTTTAGATATGCTGAAGTCACTGAGAAAGTAAAGCTACAGAAACATTACAATCTTGAGTTTATGCACACTTCCCTAAGCTGCAGGAGCTGGTCAAGAGACAGGATCGACTCATTGGCTCTCTTGTGCTTTGACACAGCAGGACATTTCACTGCATCTGACAGGCTTTGCACATGGTTACATGGAGAAAGCAGGCGGGTCTAGAGTTGTCACAATAGCCCAGGGATTCCATAGCACCAGGTGAAACTGTGCCCAGCCATTCCAGGAGCAGGAGAGACACTGACAATTACACACAGATTGTGCTAAAGGTCAACAACTGCCTCGATACAAGAGCATCAGTAATTTGGGTGTCATGCAGCTGCTCAGAATGCGTGTTCTGGTTTCAGAGAGAGACCACGAGTATCTGGAGATAGAAAAATGTATTTGAACAAAGCCTGATGTTCCTAGCGATTTGTTTTCATGCTGGAATACTCCGATTTTTGAAAGTTTGACAGAACAGTCCATTCCCATCCCCCACATAAATGTTAAACAGAAGCAACAGAATGATTTTAAACAGATGAACTTTCCTAATTCATCGAGAGTTTTCTTTTTCAAGTGACAGGATCTCAGCTGTAGATTAGTGATGCTGATCTATGCCTTGTGCTCCCCTCTGCAAACAGTTTCCATTTCTCTGCTTACATACACACATCACATGCATTTGTGAGATTGATCAGTATCCCACAATTCACGCTTAAATGTTTTCTAACTACTGTATGTGGCATCTTACAGAATCTTAATGCTGTCAAGCATCAGCATCTTCAAGCCACTAAACACTAGAAATAAAACACTTGCTGAAAATCATATAAAAACCTGGCCCTGAAAAACCAGAACAGAGTGTACCATCGTAGTTAACATGGTAGAGATATTCTTTTAAAAAGCCCCCCCCACACCCCTCCCACCACAGATGGTTGTAAAATAAATATTTGTGCTGACTTTATCATGACAACTCTAGTTGTTTTGTGACAGAATAGGAATACAAGTCTTCAGCAGTGCACATGAGAAATGAACCGTGAAAAGGCAGATTCTTGATACAGGATTTTTGGGTAGTATCTCATTATGGAGGGAAGTGGACAATTGAGATTATGGCCAACTGGTACTGGAGATTCCAGGAAGACTTCAGCTTCTTCTAGATTTTGAATGCTGAATAAGCCACTGAAGCGTGATATCTACAGGGGGAGAGAAGAGAAGTTCCACATTCAAGTGTCTGTACTGGTGTGAGTGGCAAGGCTTTGGTATTCCAGTGTCCCAAACACAGGACAGCAATACCCAAGCCCTTCTGGAGAGGATGGCCCAGAGCAGATGAACAGAATGATTTTTTAGGATGCTTGCTGTCCCTGCTTTGATCCTGTAACCGCCCAGCATCCCTTAGGTAACAATGACAGGCACTGCCACACACATCCTGGCTCCTCAAATCCATCTCTAGGAAAAAGATATTCCTTCATCAGCACTTCACTATGGCTCCAGTAATTGATTTTAGATCTGCACTGCTCTATTGCCAATCTGCAGCTCCTCCCCTGACCAGAACAAAGCTGGCTGAGCCCTGTGGCACAAGGCACCATCTCCTCCCTGCCTGCAAGAGGGCAGGGAAAGGCCCTGGCTGCCCTCCAGCAGCTCCTGCCCAGAGCCTCAGTGATGCTCAGTGTGCTGGGAGCCTCGTGTGGATCTCCACAGGAGGGAGTCTCTGCTTCCATCCGTGGTGTCTGAACCTTTAACTGATGCTGAGGTGACAGGGGCTTCTTGGAAGCCACAACTGTTCCACAGACTATTCAGTTTTCCTAGAAGAAAGTGTTTTTCCTATAAAGCCATGCTGGTATCCTTTAGAGCTTCTCCTGGGAGCATCACCCTGAGGTTTCCTCATCAAACTCCTGTTACCCTGGCAATGCACCAGTGTTAATCCCATGGCAGCCATGGAAGGCACCAGGAAAAGGATGGGAAGTGTTAAACTCTGTTTTCACTCAGTTGAGAGGACTCAGTTTACTCACAAAGCTTACAGCAAATACAGAGATTACACAGGACATGGTTTCTGCTTTGAACTCCACAAGTTCTACAGCATTTGATGTCTGTGCCAGAAAAAGGCACTGTTTGGGCAGATGCCACAACACAAACTGCTCTGATAACACAGCAAGGGAAGGTGATTATTTCAAGGGAATGACTTGAGGAAAAACTTGCTGCAAGTACTTGGCATCCTCACCAAGTGAGGCAGAGGTGAGAGCACCTGACAGAAATATAAAATCATTTAGGCCAAGCTACTGGACTGGTCAGCTCTTTCCTGAAAACTGCCTGAAGAAAGGAGATTTTACAGGGACTGACATTTTCTTAGTAACTAAAACCCCTAAAACTTTAACACCAGTCAGGATTCCTCACTGCCATCAGGAGTTATGCTGAATTTAACCAGGGCACTCACACACTGGTCTTTGATTTGTTCCTGGCTTCCTGAAGACAGGAAGTTTGTGTTTAAGAAGTTACAATCCCCCTCAATCCATCCTCTGACAGCACTTCATAATTCTCAGTGGTTTGGGTTAATACTTACCTATATTATCTTTCTCTTTGCAAGAAATTGAATAGCAGCAGATTTCTCTGTCCTGAATAGCAGCAAGGTTCCTAGGAAAGAGAGAACATTTCAGCACACATTTCACTGACACAAGGACTCTTCCTGACAATCTGAACTGCTTCTCTTCCTCTTCCCCACACATCTTGTTCTGTCCCATATTCAGTTACCTGCTCTTGCTGGGTTTTCCACTCATAAATGCGAGCTTCCTGATCTAATAACAGCCCTGCGTACATGAATTTATTGAGTAAGAGAAATGTTTCTTAGCAAGGGTTAGACTTACATCTTTTCAATTAGCTGTTTCTCATCCAAAGCATTAGGAAGGTCTCTCTTATTTCCAAGTACTAGAACCTGAAATCCAGAGAAGGAAATGGTTGTGGCTTTGCTTAAAAACAAACAAACAAACAAACAAAACAAACAAAAAAAAACCCACAAAAAAACCAAACAGACAAAAACCCCAACCAAAACCAGAAAACCAATAAACTTCAAGGGAGTTTCATGAACAGTCTGCACCTGCCTATTCAATCTAATGAAATGAGTTATTCACTGTTGAACCAGATCAAGAAAGAAGACTGACCTGGTCACAGGGAAAAAGGGGGTACAAATAAACTGTTCTGTGCAAAGAGCAAGCAAGAGAAAACGTCAGCTGATAAATCTGAGAGCATTTGCAGCACACCCATCTGAGATTCCCCAAACTTACTCTACACTTCTGTACTAGACTGTGGCTAACCTTTAGTCAAGAGCACAAACTCCTACTGTGGAATCCTCTACACTACTGTTTCAATTTATTTATTACGTTTGGTGAACACTGAATGAAATAAGACCACTGAAGGTCAAAAACTGGTTTAAGGCAGGTATTGTCCATGCTTATACTGATCAGTAAGGTTGGGCCTTACAGTTCAGAGTTCAAAGCAGACTTCAGAATTGCTGAAGTGAAGCACATTCCTCAGAGACCCTCAATGGTGTTTAAGGTGATGATACTTACAGGGATTCCTTGTAACTGGGGCTTATCTAGAAGATTGTGCAGCTCATTTCGAGAGGCTTCTATTTTGTCACGATCTGCAGCATCTACCATGTAGCTTTAAAGAGAATTTCAGGTTAGGTCAGTGACACTGAGCTCCTGCAGAAACATCACTCTTTCCTTTACACTGCCAGGTTTGAGCACATTCAACAGGGCTTTAAACAAAGCTAGGACTTCTGAGCAAAGAATTTAGTTATTTGAAAAAGAAATTTCTCTAAGAGCAGAGTAGAAGGAAGATGCTTTGAGTTAGACAGCACTGCCACGCAGTTCAGACAGGGAGGAGTTAGTACTCCAGATCAGACACTAAAATAACCCATCCTGAGCCCTGAACTCAAGGGTGGTAAAGGTCAGTGTGGCTGCAGTGCAGGTTCAGAATCACAAGGAGGACCACAAAGTGAGGCATGCAGCATTAGGAATGCTCCCAGAGGAGAGAAGCAGACGTGAAGGAAGCAGAGCTGAAGAAGGACACTTACACAATAGCATTAACTCCTCTGCAATATCGCTCCCACATGCTTCGGAATCGGGGCTGCCCTCCTATATCCCAAATCTTAAGGCAAAGGGAGAAAGACAATTTAGCCATGCACTGTGTTTGAACATGTCAGGCAAAGATAAGACAAGAAATCACAACAGTTCTTCCTTTCTCCTCAAGCAGCTGCTTGACCTGTCCCATGTGAAATCAGGAACAATCCCTGGCACGGCTGCTCAGAGCTTAGGGCCCAACAGCAGGGGATGCAAACTGGAGCAGCTTGCACCAGACACAAGAAATCCTGTGGATGGAAGTTACACACCGAACTACACAAGAAAATACAATGTGTTCACTTCAAGCTTTGCTTTTGATGTAAATCTTCCCTTGAGCAAAGTGATGAGCAGGAGAGCAGCATCTCTGGGCCTCAGATCTAAGCCAGACAGCATGATCACAACAGTGCTTTAACTAGTCCATGAACCTGGGAATCACACACAGATTCTCATTTCAGAAACTCCATAAATAAACATAAATGTCTTCTTAAGCTACTCGACAGATTTAGCTGAGCCTCTTCAGTTTTCTATATCTGCCTCAAGGCTGGAAGCAAAACAGAGCAAACATGTGAAATTCAAACTAGAAGCTAAAGAAAACAGTCAACAATGCAACATACCTTTATTGTAACATTACCCTTTGTAACTTTCCTCATGTTGAAGCCCACAGTAGGAATCATGTCTTCACTGAATTGACCTGACTGGAAAGAAGAGAAAAAGAGGAAGTTCAATTTAGTGCTTATCTGACACAACTGGTTTACATAGTAAAATATCACAAACTTTCTCTAACCATTTGCCTTCCAACGGAAGGTTTTACATCCAAGAAGTCATGGTTGTTAAATCCATGTGTACTGGAGCTTGTGTGAAGTCAGACAACTCATTTCATACAAGCACTGAAATCATTCTCCAAGCCTTGAGGCAGCCAGGGGAGCAAAGTCACCTGGGCAAGTGTTTGCACAGCTCAGCAGATGGACAGGCAGGGCATGGGAGGAGAAGAGCCAAAGAACCATTCACCTCCTCCTGCGGGAACCAAGGTCTGCACGTGGGGATCCCCCAGTTACCTGGAGCTGGAATATCCAGAAAGGCATCTCTGATGCAAGCTGCTCCCTGGGCAGCATTTGCACTCATAAATCACTCCTGAGGAGGAAGCCTCCAACCCACAGGTATGGGGTGAGCCCCTGAGGAGAGGAAGGAGCTGATGGGTCAGTGCTGCAGTGGCAAACGCAGCTGCAGAGCTCTGAGCCCGTGTCCTGCACACACTCAGCATCACTCCCAGCTGAGCAGAGCTGCAAGCAGAGAGCTCCTCCAGAGGCAGATGTTTTACTGTCTGTGACACTTCCATCTGCAGCAGCCTGAGAGCCAAGTTCCCAACTACCTGCCGCAGCCATAACAAGAGTTTTCAACTCCACTACAGATTTCTCCCTTGGCTGTTTGGCAGAAGGTGAATCAGCCACAGTGGCCATTATGAAGCTCACTACATCCATTGTGTGTAATAGAACCAGACAGTCAAGCACATTTGGAAAAATTAGGGTTGATCCCAAAGGTTTGGTATCACAGCAGCAAAGTCTGCACCTCTCCCCTGACACTGCCCAGAGAAGTTCCCGGGGTTCAAAGCTTTTTGGGCTCCCTGAAGCAGAAACACCACCCCAGAGTCAGGGCCTGACTGCCCACAAGCTGCAAGGGGCAACTAAGCCTGACCAGGTGGCCAAGAAGGGCAACAGCTCCTGGCTTGTATCAGGAGCAGTGTGGCCAGCAGGACCAGGGCTGCACGAGGAGCTCGGGTCACACCTCAGAAGCCACCGTGCAGCAGGGTGGGTGCCCAACGGGAATGCCAGTCCAGGAGCTGCCCATTCCTGCCCGAAATGCCAGTCCAGGAGCTGCCCACTGCAGCCAGGGTGACCAGCACGCTCAGAGCCACGGTCAGCTGTGCTGCCACCCAGCTCAGTGCCACAGAGCTGTGCTGCCACATGCTCAGTGCCACAAAGCTGTGCTGCCACCCAGCTCAGTGCCACAAAGCTGTGCTGCCACCCAGCTCAGTGCCATAGAGCTGTGCTGCCACCCAGCTCAGTGCCATAGAGCTGTGCTGCCACCCAGCTCAGTGCCACAAAGCTGTGCTGCCACCCAGCTCAGTGCCACACGGCTGCGCTGGGGCAGATCGGTTCAGCTCCTCAAACCAATCTCGCCTCTCTGAAGGGTCACTTGCCAGTTGCTCAAGCACCACAGCACTCCTGCCTCCACATTCCTGCCTCCACAGTCACACCCCACACCCACAGCTCCTGTCCCAGTGGCTCCCAAGCACTCCCCGAGCCTCCATCTCTGCGCTGCTGAGCCTCACCCCAGATGCTGCCAACTATTCCCACTCAGATCCTTCCAGATCCTTCTCTCAAGAGCTGTTCTTATCAATAGGAGCTCACATTCCAGGAACCTCCTGGACTCATCACGTCCCTGCTGGGTTTATTTCCAGCAGGCATGTGGGAAGCTGAGGTCCCCCAAGAGAACAAGGCCTAGCCATGGTGAGACTTCTCCCAGCAGCTTGAGGAGGATTTTGGTGTCTCGTCATCTTGGGCTGGTCTAGAAGAGATCCCAGCAGGATATCTGCCTGGTTGGCCTTCCCCCGATTGTTACCTATGAACAACCTTATCGTGACCCTCATCAAGCTCCAGGCTGTCCCAACACTCCCTGCCCATCCCTGTGAGGAGTTTACAGCCCTCCCTAGCAGCACTGACTGTGCCAGTCATCCCACTAATTGCAGCAGCTCAGCACCAACTGCAGTTCTCCCACTGCTCTTTTAGGACACAGATTCCTGCAGATTGGAGCAGCACTTCATCTGCCACATCTTTAATGTAATGTTGAAATTGCTGTGACCCACCACAGGGAAACTTTGACAGAATCTTCAGGAAAGCTGCTGCATCTTATTCCTTCCCAAGTGCTCTCTACCCACGCTGCACATCCCCAAACTTGTTCTGACTTGCTTAAAAGCTCAAAACGTTAAAAACTGAAGTCACTCAGTTGAGTTTCAGCTGCCTGATCTCTGCTTCACAGGGGGACAGTCCAGAGCTGATATGAACACATGGATCAGCTCAGGGCTTCATTTGAAAGGTCTTCCCTGATGTGAGTGTGGGTGTTCCTCTGCTCACAGGCACCGAAGAAAGCTCTTGGCAGTCACCTTCTCTTTTAAGACAGGTCAGAAATTGGTTAAAACGATTGTAAAGGATTTTAGCAGCAGACAGTGATCTCCTTTGATGGATTCTGCTACCACATTCAACTGTCTTGGCCCAGAAACAGTTCTCTAAACTCAGAATTTAGAGGGCTTTTATTTACTGCCTCCTCAGAGGAAAAAAGCCGGGAATTCAGCTTCAACTTGGAGTATTCATATGCAAAAGCTACTCGAAGAGCAGAACAAAAGGAACATACTTTTACTAGCAGTCACTTGGTTTGAATCAGCCTTCCCTCCCAGAGCTGAGCACTCAGTGTGTTCACAATAAAATGCTTTCTCCTCCTAAAACAGCAGGTTTGATATGCAGAGCAATATTTTCAGTTCCCGATGGGAAAGCCTTTGGCTGTTGTCACACAGGGCAGCGTTGCTCAAACACTCACCAAGGCCGCAGGAGAAGCAGCAATGCCTTGTTTTCAGCCCTGCTGGCAGCCCACCGGGCAGACCCTGAGCTCCCTGCAGGGCTCCTGGAGGGGCAGGAGCTGTCCCCGCAGGGATTCCAATGGATTCCCATGGAATCCTCAGCCCCGAGGTCACACAGACTGCACTGCACAAGCCGAAGGTCACCAAACAAAGTTACTCCAAGCCGTGTGGAGATAAGGGACAGGGACACTAAACAGAGCCGATTTCAGAGGCCACAAGCACAAAGAACCCACAGGACTAATCCTTCAGCCTACTGGTTTCAGAGATGCTCCCTGCAAAGCTCCTGCAGAACCCAAACCTGAGATTTCACTGCAGCATGAAGCCACTCACCCCGATGAGTACTTATGTTGGGTAAGGATTATTCAGAGCAGCAAAACTGCATCCAGACTGACCTAAGGGACTTTATTCCATGGATCAGATTGGGTTCAGCTCACCTTGGATCAGCAGCAGCATGAGATCACAGACTGCAGCATTTCTGAAGAAGCCAGCCTACAGGTACAGTTCATTTCCCAGAGGAAAACTTAGGACAAGTGTTGAACTCGCCATCCCCTGACACTCCACAAGTGTACAAAGGATGCGAGTTTAGTCTCTTTTATAATTTAATTAATACTACAACAACCTTATTAAACCTACCATTTCCAGCTGTCTTAAGTCAAAAAAAACCCCAAAAATCATAAACCAAACAAAACCACATTGGGGTTTCTTTATCTGCCCCTCCATAACCATAAGCTGCAGCCAGAAACTCAAGTTCAGGGAGTTACGGAATGGTAGAGTGGTTCCAATTGGGAGGAACCTCAAAGACCATCCAGTTCCACCTCCTGCCATGGGCAGGGGCACCTTCCACCACACCTGACTGCTCCCAGCCCTGTCCAGCCTGGCCTTGGACAACTCTCAGCAGGCTGTCAGCCCCCTAAGCAGCTTGATTTTGATTCCACAGCCTGCACAAGGACATTCTTTTATCATCAGAGAAGGTCAGGGCAGCCTTCAGTGTGCATCTCATAAAGCTGACATGATTCACTACTGTTATAGGACCAGTTTCTTCACACACACTTTGTTATTACACAGCAGAGATTGTTTTATCTTTAATCACAATACTTTTCATGCAGCTAGATGAGATCACAAACAAGCTTAACCAACTAGGAGACAACACTACTGGAGCATGGAATCCAGCCAGGACACTCCCAATCCACCTGAACCAGAGAACTGCACCAAACCCTGCTGCTCATCCCTAAACATTGCTTTCTTTTCACGCTAAGAAAAAACGCTGCATGTCTCCAGAATGTCTTCTTTAAAGATTGATTTAAAAAGCAGTGCAATTTTAGCATTATATCAAGCTACCCCTACACTAAGCCTCCTCTGCAACACTCATAGCCTCAACCAAGTAGTGCATCATAAATGGACAAATCAACTTTCTACAGTCCAGCTTCCTTCTTCAGGAAACACTTCAGTGTTCCAGCTACTTGGGATCATGAACGGAAGCCTGAACTCCAGATTAGAACCTTCAATCCCTGAAAGGCTTCCCAACAGCACTCCCAGGAATGATTCCTGCAAAAACCAAAACAGTGGTACATGACAAGAAAAGGCATTTCATTTCCCTAGCCCTGACTTTGAATTTTTAAAAGGACATGGACTGCTTAGCAAATATCTACCACAAAGAAGGCATATGTCTGTCTAGTAGTCATGTAAAAGCTCAGGACATTTCATGTTTCTGACAGTCAGGAAAGTGTCCTTATCCAGATATTACCACTTAAAGCTCTGCCATTGCTTACAAAGGGCTCTGCAGGAACTCGGGGCCAAGATGGAAAAAGGAGATTCTGATTTCACTCACCTGTTTTAGCCCACCTAAGGACCTCAAAAAAAGGGTCTGAGTCACTTCTTAGGAACTTTATTAGCTAATGAAATGATGCAATGCATTTTAAGAGACTTCTGCCGTTAGGAAACACTTCAAATGTTATCACCCTTCTCCCTTAGTCACATGTGTATGACGTGACAACACAGGGGATTTATGGCTACCTGGGTGGTTCAAAAGGCATTAAAACAGTGGAGCTCTTTAGAGCAGTATTTTCCTGCACATCTGTGGTGTGGCCTCTTCAAGATGAAGTTACTTGTAACAGTCAAGAGAGGAGAAGGAAGTTGCAGCTCCCAGCTGGCCAAACGAATCTTTTATTGAGAGGCACTTCAGGAACTGTCTCTCTCTAGAAACCACAGTCTCATTCCAACACTTGCCAGATACTCCAGAGTTAAAAAACCAACCACACTAACTCAGGCTCTGACACAAATCCTAAAAGGAGACCTGACTTACCCAGTCACCACAAACAGGTTGAGTTCAGCTCTTGAACCTGATAACTGTATCAGCAAAGTCCAACTTCCTCCCGCTCCTCCAGATCCCTGCCTGTCAAGGCTAATGAGCTCCAGCGTGCCAAACACCTGGATCAAGGATCGAGCGAGACCTCTCCAGGAGGCGCAGGACGTGCCAGGGTTCTGTGGCACGCTGCTGAGGCTGCAGTGCAGGAGTGTGCCAGGGTTCCATGGCACACTGCTGAGGCTGTGGGAGTGTGCCAGGGTTCTGTGGCACGCTGCTGAGGCTGCAGGAGTGTGCCAGGGTTCCATGGCACGCTGCTGAGGCTGCAGGAGTGTGCCAGGGTTCCATGGCACGCTGCTGAGGCTGCAGGAGTGTGCCAGGGTTCCATGGCACACTGCTGAGGCTGTGGGAGTGTGCCAGGGTTCCATGGCACATTGCTGAGGCTGCAGGAGTGTGCCAGGGTTCCATGGCACGCTGCTGAGGCTGTGGGAGTGCCCCCCTCTCCAGCAGCAGCGGGAGCAGGCTCGGCTCACCTGCGCCGTGTTTCAGCTGTGTCACCGCAGCCTCTGGTGCTCCCCACAGCAGCTCCAGCTCCCCCGAGGGCTGAGGGAGGGCTGGGGATGGCCCCGAGCTGAAACAGCCCAGGAGCCGTCCCAGGCTGTAAATGAGGGGTGTTTGTGGGGCTCGGACGGGGAGAGGCCGATCCTGACACCATCCCGGGATGCCAGGCAGTTTCTGTGAGTAAGAGCCACAGGCCATCCACATTAGGGAAATTAGGAGCAGGAAGAAATGATATCCTCCCTTGTGAGCAAGTTTACTCACGCACATGGAAAACTCAGGCTTAATATCTAATTAGAGACAGTGACTAATGCGGAGCCTTAGAAAAGCAGAAGCTGCATTAGCTGGATCCAGCTCTAACGAGATTTCACCACTAATGATGGGTTTTAAACCTTCTCATCAAACTCATCACGGGAGGTTTGGGTTGGAAGGGACCTTCAACCCCATCCAGTGCCACCCCTGCCACGGCAGGGACACCTCCCACTGTCCCCAGGGTGCTCCCAGCCCTGTCCAAGCTGCCCTTGGGCACTGCCAGGGATCCAGGGGCAGCCACAGCTGCTCTGAGCACCCTCACAGGGAAGGATTTATCCCTAATATCTAATCTAACCTCTCCATCTCCAGTTCAAAGCCAATCCCTCTTGTCCTGCCTCTCCAGGCCCTGCTTTAGTCTGATTACAAATCAAGTGTTTGTTTACACTGGAGAAATAAATGTGGCTGAAACCCGCTGCCAGTCTAGGGAAGGATTATTCTGGAACTGGACTGCCTGCCTGTCGTGGCCTGTCCACCTCAGCAGCACTCAGGGCCTGTACCAAGGCTCTCTGTGTAACTGGTGGAGTTCTCCCTCTAGTTCCATACGGCTGATGGATGGGCAGAGATTACATTAGAGATTTATATTGGATTAAGCTCACTGCAGTCGGGACTGGCAGCACAACCTCCTAAGGCACAGCAAGCGCCTGGTGTGCACTCCAGCTTTTAGAGCTACCCTACAGGACAACTTGCTGTGTCATTGCTTTCATTTCAGTTTTGAGGAATCCCAACAGCCTCATCCACCCAAACCATTAACTGGCCTGCAGAGAGCAGTTGCTCTTTTCCTGCACTCATTCCCAGATCAAGGAAGCAAATAAGAAATCAGCTCTGCACTTCCCTAAAAAGTGATTTTGCACTGGTAACTGAAGCTCATGCTATTATTCTGTTTAAAGCAGTAATACAAACCTGAGCAAACATCCTCCCTCTGTTTCTCTGTGCAAAGGCTCACAAGATTTCCTAATTAAAAACTTCAGAAGTGTGACCTGATGCTTCCAAACTAAACCAGCTGAGGAGGCTGTGTCAGCATGCTCAACAGCTTCCTCCTTGCCCGGGGTTTTGCAAGGCTCCCTGAATGGCACCGGCTCAGATAAATGCCTGGGTGTGATCCTAACATGTGGTTGAAACCTTGCAAGATCCAACCCCCGCAGAGGAGGCTGGAAACAGACTCCAGCTCCACTCAGGGAAACTTCTCCCACTGGGGACACCTCAGATGGACTCAGCTGGACTCCCACAGCCCTGCCTGCTGCACACAGCACTGTGAGTTTCACAGCTACCTCCCCAAACACGTGCTGCTGCTGCTACACTGTTTTTTGTCAAGTGCCATCACCAGGAGGGCTTCAGAGGATGAAAATCCTGCAGAGAGCCCTCAGCTGCAGGAACACCCCAAGCAGTATCACCTCAGCAGCCACAGATCGAGGTGGTTCAACAATTTCAGAGCTCCATTTTTCCAAACCCAAGCCCAGAGGTATTGGCAGAGTGTGAAAGAAACACTGCTGGCATTGCTGGGTTATTCCAGCACCTTTCAGCTAACAACCAGTCAGAGAAGTTACCTTTCATGAAGGAACCCATTTCCCATGATTATCAGGAAGCCCACTGAGTGCTCACACCTGGGCTGGGTTTTGGTTTGCCAGGGTGATTGTCAGTGTGCAAGGATGATGCGTAACTGCAAGAGAATGAAAATCCTTTTCCCAGCCAGTAACTCACTGAACCAGCACTTCAATAAATACATCCTCACAAGTATTCTATAGTGTTAAGGACACAGCCTCAAAACCCAACAGGCAAGCTGAGGGCGTGCTCACTCTGAGGCTGGAAACATCAGCTTTCTCACTCTAGGTGCACTGCACTCAGGTCACCCACGCTCCCTGACAAACCAAAAGACTCCCTGGCTGCCCATCTCAGGAGCTCCCAAAGCCCAGCTTGTCTCCTGCCATGTTTTCCACCCTCCATCAGCAGAGCAGGACACTGATGAAGCTGAACACGCCATTTAGGCAAAGCCACTCTTTATCTCGTCCAACAATGGGGAAGCTTTGTGTAGGAGTATTCCCACACCCTTCCTTCACCTGCTCCAGGCACATCCCCAGAGCAGCAGGCCCCAGTGCAGCACTTTGCAGCTGATGGGCTTGTGCCTCTGAGCTGCACTTCCTAGGTAAGCTGTACCTTAAAAGAAAGGAGATTATTTGATACGGGTTTCAGCAATCGATAAGCAAATATTTGAGAGGAGAGCCTTGAGTGGGTGCCGACACTTGGATGATTTAGGACTACTGAAAAACAGCCCAAGGGAGGCGGCGGCTGAAGACACACAATGCTANCCCTGACCGAGAGGCGCCTTCCGAGCCGCGGGGCCGTGCGATCAGGGTCCCATCAGCACACACGGGTTGCCGGAGGCACGGCAGCTCCCGGGGCTCAGCCATCNCCCGGCGGTCCCGCTCCATCCCCGGGCCCGGCCCCGCCCGGCCTGGCGGTCTCGCTCCATCCCCGGTGGAGCTCAGGCCGCTGCCAGCCCCGTTCCATGGCCGGGCCCGGCCCCGCTCCATCCCCGGCCGGGCTCAGGCCGCCGCCGGCCCCGCTCCATCCCCGCGGCCCCGGGCCGGGCTCAG
>VXBU01008529.1:40555-51143 GCA_013400315.1 Bombycilla garrulus
GCCATGTTGGGTGTGGGGAGGGAGGGTGACACCCCTGAGCCGCCATTGAGGGGAGCGGGCAGTGGTGACACCCCTGAGCCCACCATGGCACAGGGTGGGCAGTGGTGACACCCCTGAGCCGCCATGGGACACGCTCTGCCCTGCCCTCTCCATCACAGGCTCCATTAGGTTGGGGAAGACTCCCAAGGTCATCGAGTCCCACTTCTGACCCAACACCACCTTGTCACCATGTCCAGTCATTCCTTAGACACCTCCAGGGATGGGGACTCCATCACCTCCCTGGGCAGCCTCTTCCAACACCTGACCACCCTTTCCATGACGAAATTCCTCTTGATGTCAGACCTGACCCTCCCCTGGCGCACATTCAGTCTGGGTCCGCTCATCCTGGTGACAGGAATGTCACACACCACCATGGTGGTGCTGTGAGGGCCCCTCAGGGCCACCCGCATTCAGGGTCACCCACAAATCCAATTCCAGCTTGCAGAAGAGTAAGGATTAAAAAAATATCAACTGTAATATTTCCAGTTAGCCCAAGTACGTTTTAAACAAGTGAAATACAAAACCTTGTGTCTGTTCGCAGAATTTCCAAAACCCAAGGGACAGCCCTCTTCACCTCGTTATTCCCAGTTATCCTCACACAAACAGATGTTCTCCAGAAGTTCCAGCCTCTTGCATGGACTTTGATAAACTGACTTTCCAAATAAACTACAAGTAGATAACACTGATCAAACTACTTCATCAGGTGCATTTATCACAACTTAGTGGACGTCACTTTGGTTTTTAGCCACTTTTAGTCACTTTAGCAGGAAGCATTTCCAAGTGGAGTTGAAGGAGTAGCGTGCATTTTGCATGGACTTTTTGGGTGATTTACCAGGGTTCTTATCACTGTAACTGGGGTTATTTTAATTCACAGTCGAAGCAAGCCCAAATTCACAAATTTTGCAGCTCTAGCTTTTTGGAGAGTTCACAGTGCTCTGTGAGGCCAGGCAGGAACAAACAGAGATGAAGCAGAAAAAAAAAATCATGAGGAATATTTTCTGTTCCCCTGAAGCATAATTTTTTCCCTCAGGATTTCTTATGATGCTGCAGTAAAATTTTCATGGCTCAAATTAAGGGTTATTAATGGATGTTAAGAAGGATTTGTCGGTTGAAAAGAGCTGCTGTTTTGCACCTGGCTGCAATGGCTCTCAAATTATTTTACAAATGTTAAAGAGCCAAGAAAATGCATGAAGAATGGATTCATGAAGAATGGGCTGCCTGGATATGGACCACAGGTGACATGCTGTGTCTGGAACTCCTGCAAAAGATTCTCCTTCTCCACTGCTGGCAGAAGGAAAAGTTCTAAATCACACAGGAAAAAAAAAAAAATCTGAGCCAGAAAAATTTCTGTTCTTCAGAACAGTGTAAAACAGGTGTAAATGAGTGGCAGAATAAAGACTTTACAATTAAAATTGCAAAGCAGGTGTTATTTATTTCTAGCTGGGAGGCAGGGGGGATTTTTACCATATATGTGTACTTGAGATTAGTCTTAGGTTTAAATATGTAGAGATCTTACAAATTCATACCTCTTTGGCTGCCCATTCCCGTCCATTCTTCACTTCTTTGCGGTTTTTATTATAATTATTTTTGTTATGCTATGCTTCTTGGTGGTTGTGGGCAGGGGTCTTCAGGGTCTTCTGATGAAATAAAAATCTTCCTCGAGAGTTCTCTGTTTGACTTTGTTTTTAAACAGGTGCAGTGGAGGTTTGGCTAGCTCTTAGGTTAGTTTGCTCTGGCCAAAACCAGGAGCCTGCTTTTTGCTGTTTTTTTAAGTTATAGGTTTTGCCTTATAGTGCTTCATAATACTTAAGTTTTGCTCTATTGAGTTTTTACAATGTGTTTTTTATTTTATGGCCTTTACCTAATAACTACATTCTTATCTGTTTTAAGTTGCTTCTACCCAATAAGATACATTCTCATGTGTTCTGCTAAATAAGCATCTATTATATAAATAAGAATATATTTCTATTTCTCCACTATTTGCTTAAGTACATTGTATGCTCCTAACATTTTGAATTTTTAAATATATAGATTTTTTTTTATATCACGAAAAAAACCAATTAGAATGAGATCGGTATAAAAACAGCAAGCTGTGCGTTGAGGCACGCTGGTGTGGGGGATCTCCATCGGGAGGATGCTCCGCACCCAGAGCAGCCCCTGGCCTGGGGACATCCGCACTAATTGGTCTCTGCCCGCAGGGCAGGAGGAACAGCGGGCTCTGCTCGCAGAGAATAAAGCCAATTTCCATCCCTTCTCGGGCTCAGCGGCTCGGCCACGCTGAAATTCGAAATTCCCGTCTCCCCAGCGGCATTTGTGCGTCTGCTTTTCCACCCCAAAACACGGCTTTATTTTCTGTCCCTGAAAAAAGTGCCACCTAATATACTCCTTCCAATTAAGCTGAGATACGAGCCGCACTTTTGAAAGTTCTTAATCCATTCTCTGGTTCATTAACTCAGAAAATTTCATCCCCGTGGTTAGCCCTATCAGAGAGGAGGGAATGCCTGGCACCAATTAGTTCTAATAACGAGCTGAGTTGTGCGCAGATTTCGGAGCCTGTCATTAAGCATGAGAAAATGGGACAGCTCCTCTCAGAATAGAAAATCTTACTGGACGTTCCTTTAATTTCTCTTCGGCTAACGACTCCTCCCGCAGACAAAGGAACTAATTGATTTGATGAGTTACAGACGCCCGCTGCGTGGCACCTCCCGTGCTGCCGAGCAAGGAACCACGGCCAAAAAAACAGTGGAAATATCTCTCTGAGATCCTGCTTCCCTGCTTGTTCACAGCCCGTGCTCCAAGCAGTGCCCTGGTAGTGCCCGCAGCTCGCTCGGATGCTGGCTTTCTGCCAGGGATTCAGCTGGAGATTGCTAAATGTCTTGGAGACTGTGGGTGCCCCCCAGGTCAGGATCCTCCCCTGTGGAGGGAGGGAGAAAGTCTTGGATCTGGGGAAACTGAGGACTGTGAGGGGAGAAGCTCTTGGATCTGGGAATCCGAGGAATGTGAGGGAGAAGCTCTTGGATCCGGGAACCCAAGGACTGCGAGGACACACAGGAGCCCTGCACTGCAGTGCCAGCAGGCAGCTGGGGGCTCTTTCCAGCTCTGCTCTTTCAAAGCCCACTTAAAATAATATCAAAAGGCACGGAGGCAGATGAGAGAGGATACAAGATACGTGTCTTCTTGTGTTACAGACTCTTCAAGGAAAGGGTAAGGGTAGTGGTCACCTCTGGAGAAATGGACATGAGATAACTGGGTCCTAAACCTGCCACAGCCTGGAACAATCTTCCTGACATTTCACACAGCACTTTTGGTGCTGCCACAGTATAAACAGTCATTAAATAACCCGAGGAGGCAAAGGAAGGATTTCCCTGTGTCTTCCTCACCTCTTTCCTGAAAAAAAGAAACATGTCAGTCCAGCTAAACCAGAAGTATTCCTCTGCCATGAAGAGGGAGACACACCATGAAAATTAAACCATAACTTATTTCCTCAGAGGTGTTTGCACGCCTCCAGCATGCCATAAAATCCTGCCTCTTTCTGCAGCCCAGGAAAGCACCGAGTCCCCTCCACAGCCCAGCCCTGCTTCCCCGGGGAGCCGGGGCAGGCAGCAGCGTGACTCCTGCATGAGACCTGACGTGAGCAGCGGGATCTCATTTCCCAGAGTCACGGGATCACGGGGTGACAGAGCGCTTCGGGTGTAAGTCAGAGCGCTGCATGCTCGGACACATGCCGAGCCTTCCACACCTCTGCCAGGACCGCCTGCAGGTGAGCCCAGGTGAGAGCCCTCATCCCGAGGTGCCGGGCAGCGTTGGCAGGCATCGCTTTCCACGCACCTCCTTCACCTTGGAGCAGCCTCCAAGGCTGGAAACGTGGCAGCCTGGCGGCTGGCAAGCTGTGCGAGTGTCTGTCACTGCCAGGAGAAATGGAAATGATGGCACTCGCTGCTTTAGCGTTTCCATTTCGTAGGTGCTGGCAAACACTCCCCGGCATGAGCTGCTGCATGCAAGTGATGACCTTTAGGAATGCTGGCATCTCCCAGTGCCCAAAAAGCAGGAGCATGAATCAGCAGAAGGGAGCAGGGGAAAAAAAAAAAAAAAAAGTAGTTAAAAAGGAGCTTGCTGTTAGCAGTAAGTTCAATAAAATTCTGCTGGTCCTTCAGTCAGATTTATTAGCAGTGACCTTGGCACTTGCAGAGGCCCCTGCACAAAAGCCAGGTCCAGGTTTGCAGATTTAGTGCACAGTCAGGGCCTTGGCCAGCCCAGCCGCCGCATTTCACCCTTTCTGAAATTCCGATTTTAAATCTGCAAGGAAAGAAACCCATTCTTCCAGTGTAAGCACAAACACCCTCCAAGTGAGGCACAGAGCCCTGGGCCCCAGCTCTGCACAGACACCTGTGTGATGGGCTCAGAGGGAGCAGCACCTGGGGAAGGCCACAGCAGGGACTCCTTGGAGGGCCCTGGTCACACTGAGCCACGAGCCAGGGACTGTGCCCATGGTGCCAGCCCAGGGGACGCATTTTCCCCAGCCTGAGCTGTGAGGTGGAGCTCCCTCCCAGCTGCCAGGCAGTACCCACACAGTGCTGCAGCCCCTTTCCCCAGACCCCGGTGCCCACAGTCCAGGCTGCCCTGCGTATTTCAGTCCCACCGAGGGTTTTGCAGCTCATGCCCATTAACCGTGGCCCCTGGGCACTCCCTGGGCTACCTACCCTGGGTACCCTCCTTCCCTGGGCTGTGAAGCCGCTCTGACCCCAGCACAGAGCTCTGAGTCTGCCTGTGCAGCTCTGTTTAGTCCCAGCCACGATTCTCTCTCTGCCGCACCAGCAGGAGCAGCCTGAGCCGCGGCACGGGGCCGTCCCTGTCCCTCTGCCTGTTCTCATCCCGGCACACGAGTGACGGTGCCAGTCCCTGCAGGGGTCTGGCTGTGCCCAGCAAGGGCCCTCTCCCTGACACGGGCATGGGATGAGCCCCACAGAGCCCAGCTGGATGCTGCCATGTCCCAGCGGGCGCCAGGGAACCCGGGCCTCACCTGTGTCCTTTGCACGGGAATTTCCTCACAAGTTTCCTCCTTGGCCAGCGGCTCTGCTGCCTTTGCTTGGATTTTCCAGCAGAGGGTGATGCAGCCTCACCAAAGCCGTCCTCCCCGAAAGCTTCTCGATGTGTCCTCACCTTCATCCTCACCCTCAGCCTCCCCCGGGCAGGGCTCCCTGTCCAGCACAGCCCCTGGCCTGGCAGTGCCAGCACCGCACCCAGCCCTCCCCCGGCACCGGGGCACCTCGGGGTCCAGAAAATCTTGCTCTGTGCTTTTCGGGATAAATCCAAAGCGAGGGATGCCATCACAAGAGATGGACAGCAGGAGCAGTGAAGCTAAGTCCCCTGTGAGCCCAGCCTGGCTGGCAGGAGCAGCTCTGGGAGCTGTCCCCAGAGCTGTCCCCGGTGTCACTGTGCTGCCCACGCTCTCACCTGGGGCTGAAGGAGCATCCAGCTGTGAGGGGCAAACCCCAGGAGATGCCTTTATCTCGAGTGGGGGCAGGAGCAGCACCGGGGTACAAAATGCCACACACTCTGCAGGCACAAAGAGCTCCATGAGCCTCCCAGGCAGCTGAGCTGATTCACAGCAGCCAAACTCAGCGCTGGGGACAGCCCCGGACAGAGCAGAGGAGCTCCCTGTGTGCCAGTGCTGAAATCAGGGCCAGAAGGGAGCACCCAGCCCACTCTCCAGTCCCTCCTGCCCTGGATTTTGGGTGCTCTGCCTGTCTGTGTTGTCCTCTGTCACCCACGCTGGAAGCCACGCTCCCTGTTGGCGTTTCACGGAGCAGGGCTCTCTCGGGGAACTGGGAGCCATCCTGTCAGAGCTGTGCTTCAAGGTTATTTCCTATCAAATGTTCCTTCTTCCAGCCACCCAGTTATTTTCTCCTTGGCCAAATCATCTGAAAATAGTCTGCAGCCATCCTAGTTCTTCCTGCTTTGTATGCATGAGCAGGAAGGGGAATTTAGGATTTTACTGTAATGCCATACACAAAAGCCTGCTGGAGAGCATCACTTTGATTAGCTCTTATTGTACACCCAAGAAAACAGAAAAGAATAAGAATAAGGGAGAGCCCAGCGTGTGGCTGCTGTGCCTTGCTGCTTCAAGGCTGCTCAGAAAATTTGCCTGGCTTCTCGGGGCCCTCATCGGGAGCATATTTGTGCATATCCCAAAAATGGTTTAGGTTTTATCCTCTCAGTAATAAGGGGGAGAAGGGCAGGAGCACTGTCATGATTTGCTCCCTAGCACATCCCAAAATCTGGGTTCTGGCAATGGAGCAGCCTGGCCCCGAGGCCTCCCCTTCACCTGCAGGCAGGTGAGCATTTCCAACCTCAGCACATCACACGGGGCACGGAAAAGCTTCCCAACTGCAAACAAGGCATCTCAACTCCTGGAAGTCTGAGGTGGAAAACTTGATTTAGATCTGCGAATTAAATTAACAAAAGGGGATGAAAAAGAAGAAAAATATCTCACATCCAAGCATGCATCTCTGGCAGAATTTATGACTGGAAAAAAGTATTGGGATGTGAATTCTGCAGACAGCTCTGATGAGTGATGGAATGGACCAAACTCACTCTAAACTCCCTGAACTTTGAGGATTTGATGCAGATCCAGATTTTAAATTTCCATTGGGGCCTTTCTCATTAAAGCCAGAAGCAGAAGGATCTCATTTGCCTACACAGGCTGTACCAGATATTAACCTGCCCCTTCTCCCCTCGTATCCTGGCCACCCCCCTTACCCTTTCTCAGTTTGGGTGAGCCTTTGCCACAAGGCACTGCCAAACTCCTGCTTCTCCCAGCACACAGGGCACTGCAGCTCTGGAAAACAGAATTCAGTATCTACATATGGATTTCTTAAACAAACGAATCCCAAATAAAGCTCACCCGAAGCTGTGGGCACTCAAATCATGTTTAAAAACACGAGAACACAGGAGAGACAGAATGCAGTCGATGCTTCCCACCCAGCCAGGCGAGCACCAGTCATGAGACTCACACAGCCTAAATCCCACTGTTACGCTTTCCCACCAGACAAATCCTACTTTATTAAACCAAAGTGCAAGGGAATTAGCAAAACCGCCCGTTTCCTTCACACTATAGCGTCTATAAGCAACCTAATCCATACGCCGAGGCTCCCCCCGCTCTCAGAGCCTCCCAGCTGGGAATTCCCGTCAGCAGCTCGCAGTCTCCCTCCTGTCAGCTCGGGATTACCTTCCCTAACAGGGCACGGGCAGGAGGAAAACACGTGGGCACCTGCCAAACTCATCCCCTGGCGGGCTGACCCCGCCTGGAGGAGAGCCGCGGGGACGGGGCTGGGGCTGCGCACCGGACTAATTAGTGCTCGGCTTTGCTCATTAGAGAGGCTCCTTCGGCTGACCCGAGCGAACAGCTCCCGTCGTTCCCCTCCATCCCGGGGCTGCTCAGGAGCAGGAGATGGATCGATGAGGCAGGGAGGGATCCCCGCGCCCTGCCCGTCACCCCGCCCGGCAGGGCCGGCCCAAAGCTGCGCTGAGAGGAGAGAAAGGAGCTGCGGGTCAGGGCCATGAGACAGCGCCTCCGAGCAGCGGCAGAAAGCGGGGGAAAGCTGCGGGAGCACGCAGCCTTTTGTTACACGAGGCTCAACGGGCCCCTCCGGAGCGAGCAGGAACCGGCGAGCATCACAGCCTGGAATAGCGATGTGCTACATCCCATTTCTCAGGAGGGAGGAAGGAAGGAAGGACGCGTGAAAAGAAAATAGCAGTAAATGATCCCACTTCGTAATTTTTCTTCCTGTAACCCTTGTGGCCTTACCAAACAGGAACTCGGTTTTAAACTAAAAATAAAGCCCAGTGCCTGTGTGGCCGTTGCAGATGGGTGTTCCCGAGAGCCCCGCTGGGGCTCAGCCCTGCTCTGAGAGCAGCCTGGGCACCCTCGGAAAGTGCCTGGCTTTGCATTTGCTATATTTACATATCAGCTATCAGGAGAACAGGATGTCCCAGGGGATCTGAAATAGGATCTGGCACACTCCAGCTCCTGGTCAGTGCAGCCACGGGCCAGGCCCGTGTGACCGATGCTGTGTGCCCGTCTGCCCAGGGCTGCCCGCTGGCTGTTACCCACCCCGGGCTGCTGTGGCATCCCCAGCCCACCTCCAGACACTTGGAGCACAGAAGAGCTGGGGGATGCAAAGCTCCTGTTTCTCTTTCTGCCACACTATCTTTCATTGTGAAGGCAGAGGAGATTTACTCTGCTCTCCAAAAAATCAAGTCTGTATTCTCCTCCACACATCGTTTTTCACACACAAAAAAAAAAAAAAAAAACCTAAAAAACTAAAGCTGGGTCTTTAGTTTTTCACAGTCAAGCCCCAGCAGCCATCAAGAGCCTTTCAGTACAGGGTGGTGGAGCACAAACAAGGCCTGTCCCAGGCAGAGCGGTGCCAGGGCAGGAGCAGAACCCCGGCCCAGCCTCCTGCAGGCCCTGGCGGGGCTCAGAGCACACAGCACAGCGGCAGGAGGGCGGGTGCCCAGTTCCCTGGCACTGCACACCCTGCAGGGCACGGGCTGTCCCGTCGGGATGTCGGGATGCCCTGCCCCACTCCGCACCTTGGATTTAAATGCCTTTCTCACACGCTGGGCGTTGCTGCCAAGTATTGTGCCTCCAGTACATCACTCCACCTTGATTTCAAACCACTTCAGCTTGTGTTTGGGAGTGGTTTCCAAGCATTCAGCTCACCCATATCTTATCCTCACTGGTTTCCTTTATGAGCTGCACCCACGACAGGTCCAGAGCCT
Organism: Bombycilla garrulus; assembly: GCA_013400315.1. Lineage (NCBI taxonomy): Eukaryota > Metazoa > Chordata > Aves > Passeriformes > Bombycillidae > Bombycilla > Bombycilla garrulus. The sequence goes on from VXBU01008529.1 coordinate 49,379, forward strand.
TAAATGCAAACCCAAACAAATATGTGGTAGCGCTTCCCATTCCCACTGGACTGGCCTGGAGTGGGAGTGGAATGAGTCAGGAGCACCATAAAGGAAAGTGAAATAGATCCACCCTGAGCAGATGATAGGATCAGGGCAGATTAGTAGCCTTGGATCAGATTCAAGGGTCAGCATAAATCTTTAATCTCTGCAAAGTCCTCGAGCCTCCCTCCCCTCACCGTCTCACATGCACACACACCAGGCATGACTAAACAGCTCTGTGGGGATGGCAGACACTTCAGAAACTCCCGGCTGGTTTTGGTTTGCAAAATACAACAATAAAGCAGCTCTCTGTTCTGTGAACGTGAGAACCTCCCTGCGCAGGCACCTCGCCCCTGGATGCTGCAGGATGCTGCCAGGGACAGGGACGGTGACAGTGCCACCCCACAGCCACCGCTCCCACCACTCCCCGGGGCCACTCTGACCCCACAGCCAGGCTGCACCGACCAGGCCTGGGCTGAGAGCCAGGGACAGTCCCCACCTTGTGCCTTATTAGGTCCCTCCTGGTCTGCCAGCTCGTCATTACTCATTATTCCTCTGTATTTGCTTCCCACTGACGCTGCGCTCAGCGCACACAGTCTGGATGCTTCCCAGGTTTCACGTGGAGCTGTGAGAGCCTGGCTCGGGGCTGCTGGAAATGCCAGGCTGCCCTGGGAAGGGGCTGTGTGAGAGCAGAGGGGCTGGGGGAAGAGCTCTGTGCCAGCTTTGCACCCAACCGATGCGCTGAGGAGAAAAAAAAAATAAATCAATTACAAAAATACATAGCAAAAAAGCCCTGGCCTAGTTTTTGCTAGTTTTTGTTTCGCTGCGCTGGGCTCAGGCTCGAAGGATGTGGTTTGGTGGTCAGCACATAAGACAGCAAATGAAAAAAAAAAAAAATTCCTTTGATTAAATCCAGATCGGGTCTGTGCAAGCTCTTCCTGCGGCCATCGGGAAATCACAGGAGGGAAAACCCTGCCCACGCTGCCTGTGGCTGTCACCCAGGGACGTGACACAGCCCGTGGTGGCCCCGTGCTGCTGGCTGGGGCACTCTGTCCCACGGAGAGAGGTGTCCTGTCCTGGCACTGGCAGCACTCGGGCCCCGGGGGGCTCTGAGCCACCCCCCTCTCCGTGCTGAGGCTCCTTCTGCAGCCTCCTCGATGGATTTATAACAATTCCAGTCACTCTCACCGCCACTCTGCGCACAGAGGGCCGGGCCAGTTCCGTATAAGCGAATATTTATATATTCCCATAAACATTTTTAAATGGGAAATTGCCTAATGTGCCTTATTAAAGGGAAGGCACGAACAGCTGGCCGAGGGCGCCTGGCAGAGCTGCTGACGGTGGATGTGCTGCTGCTGCCGCACCTCACGGCTCTAATTGCTTCAGGAATCCTTTGACTCATCTTCCAAGCGGCTCCAGGATCTGAGCAGAGATCTCTGGCTCGCCGCTCTCCTTCAAAGCACCTTCGCCTCGCTGCTGGGTTCAGGCAGCTCGTGCTGCAGATGCCTCCTGACCTCAAGTGCCCAGGTGCTCGCCGGAGCCCGGAAAACCCCTCTGTGGTTCCTCCTCAGCCGCACTCAGCGGCGGGCCCGTGCTGCTCCCACGTGCGGCACAGCCCGGCCCTGCCACAGCTCCTGGGGACAGGAACCCGCCACCAGCCAGGACCTGCCAGGGCCTGGGGACAGGAACCCACCACCAGCCATCCCTCACCCCTGCAAGGTCCTGGAGACAGGGACCCACCACC